>MU226105.1:258952-288664 GCA_018584345.1 Thuja plicata
TATATATATAATGAAAACCACATTGCAATTTGGTAGAGCCTACCAAGCACTGAACACCTAGAAGCCCAAAATAAACACTACAAACCATCCAAACCCATAGACTTATTTTGGCACCCTAGTAAAGGGAATAAAAAGCCATAATATATAAAACCAACATCTACACACCACACAATAACTTTTGCAAATAAAAACACTGAAAATTTCTCAAATCACGCCTGCAAACCAAAATACCAAAAAAAATGACACTATAAACTCCATCATCTCAATAATTCTTTTGGATGACATTGTTCACTCATATCACCTAGAAACCATGAACATCCATCCACAATCCACTGAATCTAAAATTTTATCTGTCATTGATAGTGTTGACACCTAGAATAATAAATTTTTACCCCCCACAATCACTATAAATATCCATATAATTTGCCTTTTCAATTTTAGTATATATCTCAAGGCATTGTATTTTGAAAGACATTTGGCGACAAGATTTTTAAATTCAAATAAGATTTCTACTAAAGATCTCTATATTTCATCAAAATCAATAAGGAAAAAGGAAATGATGCTATCAACAACATTTTGATAAAATCAATAAGGACAAAAGAAATGATGCTATCAACAATATTTCAATAAAATCAATAATGACAAAGTAAATGATGCTATCAACAACATTTTGATAAAATCAATAAGGACAAAAGAAATGATGCTATCAACAATATTTCAATAAAATCAATATGACAAAGTAAATGATGCTATCAACAACATTGAGGAAACTTTTCTAATTGGTTGAAAACGAAAAAGATACATCGAACATCTAAGTTATATCGAAAATGGCGAGATCGAACAAACAAGCATGCGACCTCATCGAAGGAAAAAGGACAACAAGGAAGATGAAAGCATTAATTTTGATTTAACTTTGGTGTCTAGAAAGACAAAAGGTATTGCATCGAAAAAAAGTATTGTATCGAAACCCATAATTTCGATGGAGCACGGTGAACAATATATCAAAAAGTGATTTCATCAAAGATAACCTTTTTCGATAAGACTTATATAAGGTCCATCAAAACCAAGATCATTGAGGAAATTGGAGGATATAATGAAGCCCAATATGTTTTGTCGAAGTGGAAGTTATATCGAAAATAAAATTTGATATAAGTATTATCGAAAACACAAGATTTTGGTCAAAACAAAGCTAGGGTTCGGCCAACCAGATAAATTGCCTAAGGTCACTCATCAACAGAGTAATACATGAGCTTTATCAAAAATAATGGATCATCGATAAAACTATGAATATATAACAAGACTCAAAGTGATACATCGAAGCCAAAGTTACATCAAAATCCTATTTTGATGTAGCACTTTTGGGAGTTCTGCCGATAGAAAAGGAAATCGATGGAATGTCACATGTCTACCAAGATCAAATAAGTTTGTTCAAAAGGAGATGTCTCATCAAAAAAGGTTTCTAGGAGTATCGATGAATCATTCAGGAGGTTCCAACAAAAGGAAAGTTGTACCAAAGTGACAATATCGATATGACCAGATAATGTCTTATAGAAAATAATACTCTATTGGAGAATATAGGAGATTTAATAAAGTAAAAAGTGCTACTACGAAGTGAGATGATACATTGAAAGAGATACATCAAAGAGGTTTACCTATTGTTTCATCAAAAAGGGACTCATTGAAGCAGATAAGAACTTCGATAGACTATTTTGACAATCCAGCGAAAGAAAGGTTACATCGAAATGAAGGTGTTGACATAAGATAATGTTACTTCGTTGAAAATTCTCATCGATGAAACTCAAAGGATCTAAGGAAGTAAAAGGAGGTAACACGAAGTTGGGTGTTACATTAAAATAAAGGTATCAAAGAGACAAATAAGAAACTCCATCGATGTTGGGAAGGAATTATAAATAAAATACGGTGTGAAGGACAATGCCTATCGATAAATGTCACATTGACATGAAGATTTGAAAATGAGCATTAAATGGCCGTAACTGGTTACACGGATGAAGCCTCTACATACTAGATTATGTAATGAGATAAATTGCCTTGAATTGAACATCCAGGAGCAGAATTCTAGGTAGGTTGTGGGTGGATATAGGAAGGGTTTGCTAAAGGCTATTTCTCAAGATCAAAGGAAAATCAAGTAGGTTTCTGAACTTATCTAAATTTTTTTACACCAGACACTATGGAGGCATCTTCTTCTAAGAAACCTATGGCACAAAAGAAAAAAGACCCACCACATACAGGGGGTAATGAAGAATTTAAACCTAAAAGACACAAAAGGGAGGGTAGGCCATTAAATCAAGACCTTCTGGATCAATTTATTATGTCTGGACAAAGGTATAAAATAATTAAACTTGGGGAAGAGGAGTTAGAGGATAAGTACGAAGGCCTAGGAGATGTTTGGACAGAGACAAGGGGATATGATTTATTCATGTTTCACTATAAAAGAAGGTGCGAGGTTGAGCCTGTCATTAATCCATGGAAATTAAACTTGGGGAAGTTAGTGGTTCCGAATGTCTTTGTGAACATAGAATTAATCCAAGCAATTGTTGAGGGATATGACCCTAGAACAAAAGTAGTTTATGATTGCAAGGAGAAACCTTTGATGCCAATAAAAAAAGAGTATATCAAATGGGTATTTGATTTGGGGTGTGATTGTGAAAACCATATTGATGTGCACCAATTAAGAGAGGAATACTTTAGCCTTGAAAGCACATATAAGAGATGGAGATTGCCTGCCCATAGGCAAAAAGATGAAAAACAATTCTCGTGTATTTGAGGATAATGACAAACCCCGTTTGATGTGAATTTGTTTCATCCTTATATAAAGTATACATATTATTCAGCAGGGCAAGTACTCAAAATTGAGGCTCCTCTCCTCATGAATATCCCTGTAATGATCATGGCTATGGGTATTCAGTATCAAGATGCCCGCCCATTTGATTATGCCACTTATCGGGATGAACAACTTAACCATGGTTTAGAGAAAATAAAAAGTGATCCAAATTGTGTGTACTCCAAACATTATTCTTTCTTGATGCATATGTTTTTGTATGCTGGACAAGAAATTGGACTCTGGATTGATGGATTACCAATCAGAGAATATGATAAACAGGGCATTCGAAAGCCTGTACAATTATGATTGCCGATTTGGGATCACAGATTTTCATTTTCTTAGTATTTGTGTTTTTAGGAACATTTTGTTAAACCATTGTGCCAGCTATTGGAGTGCCCTTATGATCACACATTGACTCCAAAAGTGAAAAAGTTCCTTAGACCCAAGGATTTTGAAGAGGAGAGTGTGATTGATCACAATTGCGGAGATTGGTATGCATTCAAAGAGGGTGAGAATATATTCTCACATATGGATTTGAAGGTGTCGCGTATGACCTTCCAAGAACTGTGCCTAATAGGGAGTTGGCTACATCTAGTACATTGCATCTCAGTTCTCATGGAAAGCAATCCATTATACCTGGATCTTTATCTTTTGGTGATTTCATAGTAAAGAGTACTAAGAGTTATGATTTAGTTAAGAGAAAATTAAACTAATACTAAATGTCAGAGGGTAATCCTAGGAAGAATTTTGATCTAGAGGGATATATACAACAGACAAAAGCTTCTCAAAAGCTATGTGCATTTGAACATGAGCCTTTATTAATTGATGATCTAATCAGAAATTTGGAAGAAGAAGCCACAAAAAAGATGGATGTCTATAACAAGGTTGTCAAGGCATATGAGTGGAAAAAGAGTAGAAAGAACATTAATTTACAAGTGTTGGAGGGCATCAAAGATCCTGTGGCCAAAGCAGAAAATTTATTGGAACATAAAGAAGAAATTCTTGACGAGGTTCCATTGTATGCATTCAGAGGGGAAAGATAGAGGAATATCAGACTAATAGCACCCATTGCACACCTCTCACTGGAGTCCACAACAGATTTAGGGTATAATGATGAACCAATGAACGAGGAGGTGCGTATTGATCAAATACCAAACTTAGAACCTGATGATAGTATCTATAATGAGATTGTGTTGGAACCTTTGGAAACTAAAGAAGTTGAAGATGTTACGATCCTTGCATACGAAGAGTTTGTGTCTGATAAAGATTTTATCCATTCCACTGAGTTCAAGACATTTTTGTACCAATACAAAGGTAGAGTGCTTAGGGGTAAATTGAATAGTGCTACTCCATTCAACGAGGAAGATTTGTTGAAAAGGCTTCAGGAAGAAGTGGAATCTAAGATGAGTAAGATGAAACCCCATAGAGGTAGGCATCTTTTGCAGGTAGCAGAAATCATAATTTATTCCAGATGGGATATGAGATTGGCTATTGTCTTTGATAGTTTTGTGAGGCAGCAGGACCCCACAAAAAAGTTACTACCAGAAGAAGTAGATAGAATATACATTAGCTCTAGGTATGACCCTGAGCAGAAAGCCTTTTTGCAATGGGTTCTATACCCAAGAGAAAAAAGACCTGTCCTTGTGAACACTAAAGAAGATTTTGGTCACCTGATGATCTAGAAGGTTGGGGAGACTAATCCTAGGATCACTGCCAAGATGAATTTGGATGTAGCACAACTTAATCAGGCATAGGTGGAACAACTAGTCCAAGAAAGGAATACATATAACACTATGTATGAAAATTCTGGGCAAGAAAAGCAGCACTGGCGGGAAAAAGAAACACAAATCAGAGAAAGGGAAGACTACGAATAGGAACAAAGGGTAGTTTTGGCCCTCCAAGACACTACATACTGGAGGCTTAAATCCCACAAGCTTGAGAAGAAATTGAAGGATGTAAGTGAGCATGCTAAAGGAAAGGTCTATAACTTGATGTCTGGAGTAATTAAACACCGCTTCAAGCCAATGATGACATATTCAATCAGTTTTTGGAACACTTACATAGGCACTATCAGATCCCTTAAAGAGCATGCTCGGCTAAAGAGAAGATTGGATGAGAAAATGGAAAAGAAGGCTTCCTTTTCCCCGAATGACCTTGCAAAGGGTAAGCAACTACTTAAGAAACACAAGGTGTTTCACAGAGAATCGGTTGAGGATATGAAATGGTTAGATGGAAATGACATGGATATACGTCCTGCATTGATCAGTGATTGAGTACTTCTTTCCTTGGAGCATCAAGGACGAATGAATTGGCTAAAGCTCTCCCTCAGGCACTTGAAGACATAAGAGATGAAGAACATGTCCTGCACAATTTGACAAGGATCACAGAAAAATTCTACAAGTAGGAGTATATAATGATGCACTTGTGTGTTAACCTTGTTGTATACAAGGATCAGAATTACATAGATCACTTAGGGGTAGTTAATTTGTTTCTCTTAAAAGGAAATTAGTTAGTAGTTAAAATATTGCATCTTCTCCGCCAAGAGGCGTGATGTTTCATTTAAAGTCTTTGTCTTCCCTATATAAAGGAAGTCATTTTTGGTAATGTAAGATATCATGATCATGATATTTTTAGAGAATATAAGCAATTTAATACAATCAGTACTTTTCTCTACAATTGTGGTGTGGGAAATTTTCTTTTTAAATCAATTTTCTATGATTTTTAATTCTAGTAGTTGAATGTTATCTAAAATTCTTGTATGAAGAAATTATTTACTATCATAATAGTTTGAAAAAGTCAAGATCATTTGAAGAAGGTAATTCGTTATGTATCTTGTCTAATTTGTCTCTTTAAGTAAGAATTAAAAGCAATTGGACAAATTATGGTGGCATACATAATTATCTAGTATTAAGAGTTTGATAGTCGACAGATTTATCCAAGTGATAAATTTAAAAATTGTCTCATAGAGTTATACGTTAAGATCTAGAAGGAAGGTGACTCTATTTCCCAAGGAAGAGAAGGCACTGGTCTTTAATACAAAGAACATTATTCAAAACATAACAGCAAGGAAGTATAGTTGTAGGATAAGATCACAT
The DNA here is from genome assembly GCA_018584345.1 of Thuja plicata. NCBI lineage: Eukaryota > Viridiplantae > Streptophyta > Pinopsida > Cupressales > Cupressaceae > Thuja > Thuja plicata. Next base: position 264,890 of record MU226105.1, read on the forward strand.
TAGGAGAATTCTAGAAGTAGAAGTGAAGATAGAATCAAGAGCAGTAGCATAAGAATGGGAGATCAATAAGGATAACTAGAAGTAGAGATAAAATATAGAAGTAGAGAAATTAGAAGGATCAAAGGCAGGAGATTATAGAGAATTTAGTAGAAGAGTTAAGATCTTAAAAATTCACTTGAAGTATGAGTGCCATACCAAGTGAGTTTGAAATTGAGATATAGAATATAAATCAAATTGGCTCAAATCATAAGGTACGCACGCCTAGGTTTTGCGGAGCCTGAAGAGTAGAAGATCCCTTCATAAGAAGGATTCTTGTTTGTTGGCCAAAGCAATTACTCAACCTGATTATAGAAGAGGGAACATTCTTATGGTTTTGCAATCTGTTATTTTGGGAACCAATAGACGGTTCCACAAGAAAAAAAATTGTGAGATAAAATGAGATACATCTAAGTGGGAGCAACTAAATGGTTTTTATATTTTATATGTTGTGTGACCATATTGAAAACCCGAAGAACCCATACTATAACTTGGGAAGAAAATCCAATTTGAATTTAGAATTGGGTCCTACTCAGTAAGTCTTAATTAATTAGGATATTTCTATCAAGATTCAAATATGTAGATTTCAATTCAAACTCATTGACCCATGTTTCATGATGCATTGGTTCACAAGAACCATCTCTTCTGAGAATGAATAGTATATTTAGCACTCATTGCATCTAGGTTATGCTCACAAAGGCAAAGCATTGGGCCTTCTCGGAAGGTCACCCATCCCAGTACTACTACAACTCAAGCACACTTAACCATAGAGATTCCTCCAAGATTAAACTTTCTTAGCTTGTTACCCCATTTTCAAAACCTTTAGCAAATGTTGTTCCTTATGAAACATTCATTATAGAGCCCCTTTATCTTACTAAGTGATAAGTATGATATATTTTCTACAGTAAGTCAAATTATGATATGGCTACTAAGGTTCAATTGTGTAGTTTTTAAATCAAACTCATTGACCCATGTTTCACGAGTAGTTTGTTCACAAGAACCCATCTCTCATGAGAATGAATGGTACAATTAGCACTCATTGCATCTAGGTGATGCCCACAAAGGTGAAGCATTGGGCCTTTTCGAGAGGTCACCCATCCCAATACTACTCTTACTCAAGCGTGCTTAATCATAGGGTTTCATCCCAGGTTAAACCCACTTAGCTCGTTACCCCATTTGCAGAACCTTCAGCAATCATTGTGCCTTATGAACCATTCATTATAGAGATATTTTAGCTCATCAATTGATGAGTACAATATTTTTTCCACATCAAGTCAAATTATGATATTGCTACCAGGATTCAACTATGTAGTTTTCGAGTCAAACTCATTGACCCATGTTTCAAGAGTAGAAGCTCACAAGGATCCATCTCTCATGAGAATGAATGGTACACTTAGCACTCATTGCATCTATGTGATGCTCATAGAGGTGACGATTGACTTGTGGAAAATATATCCTACTTATCTATTGATTAGCTAAAGGGGCTCTGTAATGAATTACTCATAAGGTACAACACTTGTTGAAGGTTTTGTGAATAGGTAGCAGACTAACCGAGTTTAACCCTGGAGGAAACTCTATGGCTAAGTGTGCTTGAGCTGCAGTAGTACTAGGATGGGTGACCTCCCAGGAAGGCCCAATGATTCACCTCTATGAGCATCACCTAGATGTCATGAGTGCTAAGTTCTCATGAGAGATGGGTTCTTGTGAACCACTACTCATGAAACATTGGTTAATGAGTTTGACTCAAATGCTACACAGTTGAATCCAAATGACAATATCATAATTTGGCGTGTTGTGGAAAATATCTCCTACTTATCAATTGATGAGCTAAAGGGTCTCTAAAATGAATGGTTCATAAGGAACAATACTTTTTGAAGGTATGCAAATGAGGTAGCAAGTTAAGTGGGTTCAACCTTGGAGGAAGCTCTATTGTTAAGCGTGCTTGAGTTGAAGTAGTACTGGGATGAATGACCTCTTCGGTAGGCCTAATGCTTCACCTTTGTGAGCATCACCTAGATGCAATGAGTGGTATGTTTGCCATTCATTCTCATTAGAGATGGGTTCTTATGGTCCACTACTCATGAAACATGGGTCAATGAGCTTGACTTGAACACTAAATAATTGAATGTTGATAGCAATATCATAATTTGACTTGTTTTGGAAAATATCTCCTACTTATCAACTCCTAATCAAACTTAGTTTTTTGCATGATTTAATGCTCCTCTAATGTTGGTACCAATAAAATAATAATATATTTAATATTTTATTGTCCAAGGGATGTGAATTGAGCTTAAAAAATATAAATAGTAACTAAAAATTATTTCTCCCAATGTATCCCATCATAATTGATTTACTATTTTTGGTCAATATGTGCATATTATTTTGAGTAAGTTCTATTTTTGAGAAAAAAGGGCATGGCAAAATGCAACTCCTATGATATGAAAGAATGACCAAGAACGGATGGTTGAAGATTATCAAATTCTTTGAGTTAATTTAGATAAGAAAACTAGAGAGAAAGAGGGTGCATCCCTTGATCTTGGTATCTAGAGTCTAAACATGAGTGTAGAAAAAGATGAAAAAGGCAAGGAAATTGAAAGAACAACTGAAATAGTTGAAAGGTTTATTAAAGGACTAATCTCTTCCTTAGTCCAACAAGATGGTGCTTCTACTACCCTACCAATTTCGGGGTTAAAAGATGAGGTTAAATCTTTACAAGAAATGAGGAAATTCTCAAGCATTAGAAAAAATGAGTGGGTAAAGTTTTTGAGTGAGGCTTATGAAATGATAACTCTAGGATATAAGTTGTACGAACAAGCATTACTTAGAGGAAATATAGAAAATTTTACACTAGTAATAAAAAAGGAGGATTCATTTTATGAAGAGAACTTCTCTTTATTGAGACCAATTAATAAAATGAGTCCTAAATAATTGGTAGCTAAAGAAATATTATTTCAAGAGTCTAATTTTGTACAAAAATCTATATTGGTTAATGCTTTTTGGTAGGATTTGTTAAACAATTACATGTCTAAAAGAAGAGAGGAATATAGAGAAGTATATGAGCTTAATTGCAATTTCAAAACATTTTTGGTTATTGTGATTATCCCAAAGTTCACACATAGAAGAGATACCAAAATGAGTTCTACGGTAGTTATTAAGGAGACTCTAGAGAAGAAGGTAGAGGAGTTGAGTCAAGTTCCTAATTTTGATGATACCAAAATGAGTTCTACGGTAATTATTAAGGAGACTCTAGAGAAGAAGGTAGACGAGTTGAGTCAAGTTCCTAATTTTGATGATAGAGATAAGAGGCAATGGTAGATTTCAAAGAAATGAAAAGAGACTTAATAGAAATAAACCTCTCTGTATCTTATCTCTATCTCATAATTTGATTTGTCAGGATTCAACTATTAGAAATCAATATTAATCAACCTATTTGAAAGAGTTCATATCTCATGGCTACAAATTTTTCACTTTTTCATTACATCTAGATGATTTTCATAGGAGCAAAGAACTTAGATTCATAGGTCACCAACCCTCATACTATATTGGCTCAAGTATACTTAAACATGTAGAATATCCTCATAAATAAGACCATTTACGAATCATTCATTACAAATCTCGCACTAACTTACTTTTTATTAATAAAATTAGCATAACAAGGATGTTGTCCTTACAAAACAACAACCACTAAGTTGTACAACTAGATAAACCAGTACACAAGACTAAAAACATATAAGTAATTACAACAACAAACATACTATAAGGCTAACAGAGGATACAAAGCCAACAAGTCTAATCCCTTGACCTACTTATGCTCGAGCCAAGAACGCGCATCCACTCTTGTTAGAGGAAATCCAGTAACTCCCTTTTGTCCTCCAACTCATTATCCTATAGGTTTTCATGAAGAAGACAAAAGGTTGTAGCCACAACGTACAAAACCCTACTCCCAAAAATGGTGAAATTCTTCATCCCCCTATCCATTTTAGGGAAACAGTCCATTAGATAGTCCACATTACCCACAAGATCTAAAAAATGGTCCATCAGATACTCCACTTTGCCTTTGAGGGATTCAACTCTTTCCCTTAGGTATGTGCAACCAGAACAAGTGTTACACTTTGAGGAAATCTCTTCCCTCTCATTTCCCGAAACACCCTCGAAGCTATCAAGTATCGAGGGGTCGAGGTTGTGTGTATTGATCTCTTGCACTAGATGTTCAGTCCGACTGACTCGCTTTGGCTGCACATTGACAGTCTGAAAATCCCGTCAATTGGGTGTGGTTCTGCCATTGTTTTGCAGCGCCACACTCTGCGGCTGCTTGTCTTTCTTCGCCTTTCTTTCCTTTATCCATGTAGCAAAGTCTCTAATAATGCCCTCGGGGACATTCAAGTGACCTGGCAACCCTGCTGGCAGATTATTTTCAACCTTGTTGGCAAAGCATTGGCGCAAGCCCACAACCCACATATTGAGGTCCACCATCCGTGCTCTATCGATGGCCTGGGTCCCATGGCCCGATGTCGCTATCCTACCTATTGTTGTCCATCCCTCTGACAGTGGACTGGTTCTTTCTCCCCTGTAAAACATCCCCAGAACCTTGTATCTCTGCATATAGACCTACCTGAAACATTGCTCCATTTGTTGGTGACCTTTAGCCCTTTGCCTGGCCAAAGCTATTCGAAATAGTTTATGGGCGCCACCATCTCCATTAAAATTGTATGGCATAGGCTGACGTACACTGTTATGTATGGCCACACAGTTTTTGAATTCTTCCACGTCCTTCGTTTTTTTGTACTCTACAATGCTATCCCTTGTATTTGCCTTTATCCCTTTATAAATAATAATTCTATAATAGACTTGTTTTGATCCACATGGAATAATAACCATGACTTTACCCTCGTTGTTAGATTTATACCAACCATTTTCCCCGATGTAATTGACATTTATAATTGGTCTTGTATTTCTACTAGCTTTTTCTCTCTCATCTAGTATGATTTTCTTGATTTGAGTGGGGATGTTTTCCTGCTTTCTCTAGCACTTAAGCCCATTGGTTTTCAAGCCCAAAGCTGCCAAAGCATCAACAACATTGTTCCCTTCCCTGTAAATGTGCTTGATCTGAAATTGTTCAAGGCCAAGGATGAACATACAAATATCATGAAGGATTCCTTTCAACGACCAACAGCAATTAGTTGAGCCGCAAACAACATCCGTTTTGAATTTAGAATCCCCTTTAATGGTTAGGGCTCTAATTCCAATAGATAGGGCAAATTTGACCCCCCACAACAGTGTCATGCCTTCAACCCTATTATTAGTAAAACCACCAAGATTACCCGCAAAGGCCAAGGGCGTCTCTCCTTTGCTGGTTCTTATTAATCCACCTGCAGCAGCTTTCAATCCCCTCGCAAAGCCATCAAAGTTGAGCTTGAACCATCCCCTATTAGGGGGAATCCATTTCATTCTTGTCCTTGCTATCCTCTTTGAGTTTTCATACTTGGCATAACTTTGTGGGAGATCCCAATTCTTTACAACTTTGTTTTCATAATTGGTCAGGGGTAATGTGGATAATCCAGTAAAGATGGCCACATTTACCAAAAGTAACTTATAGAAGGATTTGAAAACAACATCCACAGAATTTTTAGAATCTCTGAAGATTTTGTTGTTTCTTTCCTTCCATATGCACCATGCCATATGCAAAGGAATTTATTTTCGTAACGGTTTGAATCATGGGGTTTCTGCAAGGCCCTCTCCATTCTTGAACAAACATTCGTGGTGTGTTATTCATCACCCAAGTGATTTCCAATTTGTTAAAAATCTTACACCATAATTACCACCCGAAGTTACAATGGGTAAAAATATGGGCAACCGATTCTTATTCCTTCTTACACAGAATGCATCTATTTGGGAGTTGGAATCCCCTTTTAATTAAATTATCTTATGCGAGTATCTTATTATACATTGTGGTCCACCAGAAGAAGTTAACTTTAGGGACAAGGTGTGAGTTCCAAACTCCTTGAGCCCAAGGTAGGGGGTTAATTCTTTCAAGGAGAATGGAATAAGCAGATTTAACAGAGAAGTCCCTACTCTGATTCTTGCTCCAACAATAATTTTCCTCTCTACTAAATATAGGAATCCTAACTTTGATCAAGGTTTCCTACAAATCCCTAGCTCTGCTCAACAATTCTGGTCGGGTTTGACAACAGGTCAAAATGTCTTTCCATGTCCTCTATGGTGTGATGAAATCACTTACTTTGGTGCCAAAATGTGCACTAACAATATTTATTAGACTCTTGAAGCTGGGAACATCACTTAAAGGTTCCTCACCAACCCAAACATCATCCCAAAACCTAATAGACCTGCCATCACCAATTTTCCACTTAAGCCCCCTTTGAATTAGTTTTCTGGCTTTCACAATGTTGTTCCAAACTTTGGACCCTGTAGAGTAGGAGTCACTGAATAGCATTTTTCTGAACTTTTCAGAATCAAGATATTTTGTACACATAATTTTGCACCAATCGGCCTTATTAACTTGTTAACTTTCATATATGCATGTTATTTTTAACAATATAACAAATTATATGATGAATTATCAAGATTCAACTATGTAGCCTTTAGTCTCTATAAACAATTGGAAGAAACAAATATTTTGTATTGCACTATTCTACAAAGTGTCACTTACATCATAAGGTGCATATTGATGATGCCATCATGAATTCATTTCTTTATGTCTGTGCAATACCAAGCTCCCTTGTGTTGCTTGTTTTCTTATACACATTAATATATACACATGAAATGACACAAGCCTTTCTTATGATCATCTTGGATGGAAAAGATTTACCTCTCATGGAAAATGTCCCTTTTTGGAGGACATGTTCCTAAACCAATAAGTCCCAATAAACATACTGAGTGGTTCAATAAATGTGACATTGTCTATGTTCACATTTGTCTTATCATTTTCCATGAACCTACATTATCACATTAAGCAAATTGATTCCCCTTTAAATATGTGTATGATCCTTCAGTTATTATATAGTGACATCATACCATTACTTGATGTTTCCAAAAATGGCAAACTTTTCACACATGATAATAATGATTTTGTAGATGATGATGTAGAGCATGAGGACTGATACATGATTTCCTCAAATTAATTAATTTGCAATTCAATTTGTGACACATTTTCTGATATTTTTTGTGAGATCTCCCACTCTAATAGATAGCCACATCTTTGGGATTCATATTTCTGTGACATAATTCATCCTTATGTGGACTTTGATCCTAAAGCATGTCCTCATTTCTTGGAAGATATTGCGCTCTTGTTTGATGAGATTATCTATCTAAATGTTCTTGGCGTATCTTCATCATCTCTTTTACTTAGCGATCTACCTCAGATCCTCTGCTATTGCTGCCATTAGGTCGCCCATTCTGCACCCTCCTATGGTGATGGACAATTCTCTCTTGGCTGATCCATCTCTATTTTCTAGTCTCTTTTTGGGGGAAACATTTCTAAAACTTGTGACCAAGATGTCTTTGCCACTACATACAAAGAAAAGCTATGCCATTGGGTTCTCGGTCCTCTTTGTGACTCAGTTTTTTTGTTATCCTCTTTATTACAGTTTGGATAAGCTCATTTTCTCCAATAGATACAAGATAACAATTAATGCAAACAAAAAACCCATACATAACTACGAAGGTTAATAGTTAAGAACTATCAATAGACTCTCTTCCCAACCTCTTCAAGAGCATCATATTCATCATAGACTCTATTTCACATTTCCTGCTGGGCAAGCATCTTTCATTTTCTTAGAGATTCCTCTGATTTTGTGAATCCTGATCTCTGCTTCCTCCTCCAGCTTTTTGTTCTAGACAATGTGGGTTTTCTCATCATCTTCAAGCATTAGAATCATTATTATACACTTTCACATTTCCTGCTGACCAAGCATCTTTCTACAAAATTCCTCTTCTTTTAATTTTTCCCAGTCTTACCTCCAGTATTTTGTTCTAGACAAGTGCGGGGTTCCTGAAAAAAATTCCAACTCATGATACCTCCATGGTATCATTAAACAGAGCTTCAACACATATCCCATCAGTATTTGTAGGCAGTGACATACATAGAATACGATTTGGTGAAGTTAACAGCATGGTCCAGATCTCCTGGCACAGGAAAAAACACTTTTTAGACACTGAAAGATTCCAATCCCTCCTTTATAATTGCAAGTACTGCACGGTGCACCTTGTTATGGTGCAAGCCTATGTTTATAGATTGCTTCACTTAGCATCACTAATAACTTCTGCAAGAACGTTGTCAAAATGATTGAGCCGATTCTTTTCTTTCACAAGAATTTGTCTTGTAATAATCTGGTAGATAGACTTGGCTGCATTGTGGCAGTCAATATATCCTCCACATGCAATTGTTGAGAGAGATGATAGCAGAAGCTATATTAATTCCATGGGGTTTATTTAACAATGCACTAACAATTGCTGACTTCGCATCCTGGGGTAGAGGAACAATTCTTTTTCCTCACATGATTTAAATCTGGAGAATACCCTGCTGCCTATATCTTTTATGAAATTTATCCAGGTTTACATAGATCTTGTATTTGTGAGTGCGATCTGTATCCTATACAAAAAGCATGTAACATTTGATGCCCCTCAATCCAACTGCATCCAGGTTTCTTTTTAATTCCTCTATCTTTCATCATTCTCCTTAGGTTTTGGACCTCACCCCACCTGCCCACTTCTGCATAGATGTTTGACAGAAGAACATAAGTTGTAGCATTTTCAGGATCCATTTCAAAAAGGACAGTTGCTATAAATAACCCTAACCCTATATTCTTATGCGATCTGCAGGCACCAAGAAAACATCTCCATAAAACTGCCCCAGGTTTTATTGGCATTTTAATGATAAAGTTTAGTGTTTCCTCAAGATAGCCCGCGCGGCTAAGAAGGTCAACCATGCACACATAATGATCAGTTATCGGTGTAATGCAATAAGAGTGATTCATGCCATTAAAGTATTTACAACCCTCATCCACTAAACCTGAATGGCTACATGCAAACAGAACACAAGCAAGGGTTACATGGTCAGGATATGTTCCAGAGTGCTTCATCAGTTCAAAGTGTTTGAGTGCATCCTTGCACAAGCCATTTTGTGCAAATCCTGCAATCATAGCATTCCACGAAATAATGTTTCTTTGAGGCATTTTGGCAAACAGGTCGCGTGCCTTATCTATGCTTCCACATTTTGCGTACATGTCTACCAGAGCACTTGCAACTACTATATCTGAAATAATTCCGGAATCAATTATCCTTTGATGGATAACCACACCCTGTTCTAAAGCTCCCAGTTTGGCACAGCCTGGCAGGATGCTTGCAAAAGTAGCAGAGTTTGGCTTTAAACCTGCTAATTGCAACTGCTTGAACGTCTCCAAGGCCTTTTCAACCAACCCATTTTGTGCAAATCCTGCAACAATGGCATTCCATGAGATAACATCTCTTTCAGGCATTTTGTCAAACAGTTCACATGCCTTATGCATGCTTCCATTTTTTGCATACATGTCCACCAGGGCATTCACAACTACGACATCTGAAAGAAACCCTGCTTTGATTATGATTTGGTGAATGTCCATACACTGTTTGTAAGCTCCCAGTTTTTCACAGGCTGGAAGGATGCTTGAAAAGGTTGTTGAATCTGCTTTTGCGTCTGACAATTGCATTTGCTTATACGTTTCCAACGACTTTTCAACAAATCTATTTAGCGCATATCCTGCAATCATCGCATTCCATGAAACCACGTCTCGTTGAGGCATTTTGTCAAACAGTTCGCGTGCCTTGTGTATGCTGCCACATTTTGCATACATGTCTACCAGTGCACTTGCAACTAAAACATCAGACAATAATCCGTTTTCCATTATGCTTTGATGGACGTACATACCATGTTGTAGAGATCCCATTTTTGCACAGGCTGGGAGGATACTGGCAAAGGTTGTGGAGTTTGGCTTCAAACCTGCCATTTGCATCTGGTCAAACGTTTCCAAAGCCTTCTCAACAAACCCATTTTGTGCATAGCCTCCAATCATCGCATTCCATGAGACCACATTTCTCTGCGGTATTTCATTGAAAAACCCTAAAGCCTCGTCAAGCAAACCATTTTGTGCAAATCCCGAAATCATCCCGTTCCATGAGACAACGTTTCTTCGCGGCATTTCTCTAAAAAGCCTTGTAGCCTCGTCAAGAACGCCGTTTTGTGCATATCCCGCAACCATAGCATTCCATGAGACGACATCAGGCCGGGGAATTTCTTTGAAAAGCCTCATAGCCTCATCAAGAACACCATTTTGTGCATATCCTGCAATCATTGCATTCCATGAAACCACATTTTTATGAGGCATTTTATCAAACAGTTCGCGCGCCTTCTGCATGTTTCCACATTTTGCATACATATCTACCAGAGCACTTGCAACTACAACATTTGACAAAAACCCCCTTTCTATTATGCTTTGATGAATATCCATACCCTCTTTCAAAGCTCTTGTTTTGGCACAGGCTGGGAGTACAGTCGAAAAAGTAAATTGATCGGGTTCGACACCAGTCCCCTGCATTTGATGAAACAGAGCCAATGCGTCCTGAGGACACCCATTTGATCTGTAAGCTGCAATCATCACATTCCATGAACATTCATCTCTGTATGTCATGTCGTCGAAAACCTTACGAGCATTTCCAAAACTTCCGCATTTGACATAAAAGTTAATAAGACTATTTTGAAAAGCTGTAGGTGCAGCAAATGCAAAACCTCTGTGAGAAATAAGAGTAAATTTGTTTACGAGAGTCTCCAATGGAGTTGCGGGCAGTGAGCAGAATGTGAAACGCATTCTCCGTCTTAACTCCTCTACATAATTTTACATCCTTTCATAGATACATAGTAGTAGAATAGAGTTTCTTCATTATAAAGTCTTCAACAATCTTCAACTATAAGACTGAAAGCATTATCACAGTTGTTCATCTCCAACCACAAACTAACATTGTCTTACATACCTTTCAATTGGAAGTGGTCCTATCCTTCATGAATGCCATTTGAAAATTAGTTTGGTGTACGAACGTTGTTGCACACAATTTACCCTATATCCTCTAAGTATAAGAACATCAATTTAAATGCAACTTATCAATCATATTAAACTAACAATACATCAAACAATTTGCATTACATTGGTCAAAGTTTTAACATAGAAAATCACATTTCTTTATGAATATGGGTTAGTGTGGAAAGATAGGGGATCATTTAGGTCGCTTGCAAGATATAATGTGAGTGCATAATAATGTGTTCATGGCATGTTTTGGTCACTCACAAACTATGATGTGCTTATATTATGATGGACATAAACATATAACAAGAGGTCGAGCTCATTTGAACTTGTCTATGAAGACATTATTTTACCATTAGTATACAAAAGGAAAACAAGTTTTTGAACCTTCGGTAAACCTACACCGAAACACAGACTTTCAGAGATCACCGAAAGCACAGATATAAGAGATCACCGAAAGTGTTGAGTACAAGAGACACCCGACAGATAAAGTGGAACCCGATAGGAGAATCTGACAGAGGAACCCGATGAGCAAGATACAGTGCAAACCGAGAGAACATGCACAGTGCAAACCGAAAGAACAAAACAATGCAACCCGAAAGACAGTAAAACTTATTTTAGAGCAAACCAAGCATCAGACACCGAAAGTCAGTTACAACCCGCAAAAAGTGGATCTGACTTCCACGTCAAATAAAACATTCATATTCTATTTATAGAGTTTTGTTTTGTTTTAAAACCATTACTTAAGGGACAAGAAACATTATTGTAAGTGATTTAATCAGTTTAACTGATTTAAAACATGCAAACTAGGAGATCAAGGTAAAGTTGTAAACCTGTGATCATAGAGTTAAGTTTGTTTTACATGAAACTTAATTAGGTCAAATCTATCTTATAAATAGATGTTGTAATCATTCTAAATATATGAGAGGGGGATGAAAGTAGCCAACGAGCACATCTATGGATCAGATTGAAAGTTTCAAGAAGCAGAACAACAAAAGGTGAATTTGGTTATCAAGAACCAAGCACAAAGGCTACCGAGCAACAAAGGTATTATTCAATCACAATAGGTGATACACATATACATGTAATCTTAAATGGATCTGTAATCAGCAATAGTAGATTGCAAACAATTAGGTCAAAGAGTAATTTGCTTACATTCTAACAAGTGAAGCAAAAGTAAAAATCCTTTCAAGGAAGGTGGATTTAATAGTCCTTTGTAAATCTCTTAACCGAGTGCACACTAAACAGTGTTGCTAAAGCTCTAAACAAAGTAGAATTTAATAGCTCTCCACAGATACTCCTAACAGAGTAGATCATCAGAAGTGATCAAATTGTAAGCCTTAATCGGCCCCTTCCAATCTGTAGATAGTGAAGAATTTGTGGGTGCCATCCCCACTGCAGTTTTTACCTTCTTACAGAGGTTTTCTACGATATCATATCATTTGAGTCAATTACTTTCATGAATGTTTCTATGAATGTTTATATGTTTGATTAAGTTAAAGAATTGATATGTCTTACACAAAGATAGAATAGAACAAATGGTTGGATGAACAATTGACTACATAAAGGTTAAAGGATAAAAGAGATAAAAAATTTAGAGGTACTGATTCACCCCTCCCCTCTCAGTACATACTTTCCATTATTTTCAACAATTGGTATTAGAGCTAGAACTCTTATTTGGAAAGCTTAAAGACTTAAGAGAAAAGATCATACAATGGAGAAGTACAGACTTGACAAAAGTATTGAGAATCATAAGCTAGAAATTTAGATCTTCTATGAGCAATATAAAGAAGCCAGAATCGAGATGAGATAGCTGGTAGATGAAAGAAATATTATGGCATCTCACTGTAATGAGACAGATTACCAAGAGGAAGAGATACCAAATCTATTTCAGTCTTCAGGATCTACTACAAGCAAAGCATCAAATACATCAGAAGAAAGCATCACAAGCTTAAATGAAATCAATCAACATTTGTCTGGACAAGTGAAATCTCTGCAAATCGGTCAAGAGACACAGATGGTAAGAATGATTGATGTCATGAACAATGCTAGACAAGATGAATAAGAAAGAACACTAGCTATTGATGATAGAAGAAAGATTACTGAAAAGCTACAAGAAAAAGAGTCTGAAATACAAAGACTTACAGAACATCACCATGAGATTACTAATCAGATTATTCTGATGAGTCAAGAAGCAAACAAAATAAATGTTGAACTCATTGAAAGAATAGAAGCTATCCGTGAGCTAAGGGAAGAAAATGAAAAGATGAAACAAGAACTCAGGATTCAGCAGTAGCATAATGAGATAATCAAAAGAGCTGAAGAACGCAATAAAAGAATGGATGATTTTCTTGATGGACAAAGGAGAGCCAACAATGACACTGGACTAGGGTATACCGAGAATGAAGAATCACCCAAACAAGTTGATCAAAAGAATGTCTATGCAAATCTGAGACCAAGAAATCTGACATGCAATCACTGTGGAAAGCAAGGCCACACATCAAATATATGCAGGAGCAAAATGAAATGTATCCCTAAATCTACATCTTCATTCATAGTATTATGTTATAAATGTAACAAGAAAGGACATAAAGCATATGAATGTAAGTCTAAGATGAAACAACCAAAGAAGGAAACCTACATGGACAAATATTGTCCTACTTGCAAAATGCATGTGCACACTACTCTTGAATGCTGGAAGAAGAAAAAGAAAGTATGGAAGCCTAAAGGTCAAGATTTTTCCCAACAACCGAAAAGAGTCAGTAACCAGTGTGTGTGAGATTACAACACTTGGGAAAATTGTACAACATGTGGAAGATTTGGTCACATTGCTACAAATTGTATGAGACAATGGTCAAGAAATCCTAGAGGATGGACTAACCCTGGAATGGCATGTTTACACTGTCATAAATTCAGTCATCTCAAGAAATACTGCAGAGACCGAATGACAGAGACCAACACCTTTGCCAATGGAAACACCATTGAAGACATCAAGAAGATGAGAAACACAATGTGGAGGAAAGCTACAAACAATGATGAAGCTGGACCGAGCAATGCAATAGGTAACACCCTATCCAATGGATATGGTGACATCACCAACCCCACCTAAGTAGAACAAGTAAGTATGGAACTGCAGTATACCAAGTTAAATTTTGCATCAGTTCCAATTATACATAGTTTAAAAAAATGCCAAATTAGCAAGATTGTAGATGCACTATGGTATTACTTGTTAAATTCTGTGAAAACTATTTCTTTGGTTAATACATACCAAAATGAATCGGTATACATTCAAAGCTGAATTGTCTGCACTTATCAAGAATCATTGGTTAACATATAAAAGAAAAATCTACTAGTGTAAACCAAGATCCGTCGGTAAACAAGTGAGTTGACAAAGTTGTCTTTGCAATACACCGAAACCCATCGGTAAAAGTGGCAAGTTAGATGACTGCCCAGAAACATCGCATGGTCACCGAAAGGGAAGCTAGTGTATCAACCGATGACTCCGTCTTCACACACCAAGAAGTGGTTGAGCATTAATGACCTGACCTAGGGAAAATTCTATAAATAGATGATGGAGGAGTTTCATTTCTCACCTGCGATTTTGAGAAAAGCAACCAAAGAGAAAATAGAGCCAAAAGTGATAGCATTGCAAAGCGACTCCAACCCATTACAAAGCACTCCCAACAGATTAGTTGCAACAACAGAGATTGAAGTAAGTACAAAGCATAACCGAGAACTTTTTTCATCTTTTATAGAAAGCCCTAAATATCTGAAATAATGGCCACGACTTCAAGAACTGCTAAGTTGAAGAGCATCAAGAAGGATAACGTCAATCTTGTAAAGAATTCAACCTGTGTGGAACCACATTACAAGATATACCCAGAGGTTTCATCACAACCCGACAATGCTAGAGAATTCATGTGAATAAAGTTAGGGTTTTGCTCGTCGAAGATGTGTGAGCATACATTCACTGCAAGATTGAAAAAATTGGCGACCTATAGGTTGAAAAAGATTTCAAGAAGCTATGTAATGACAATGGAACCATTAAGGATGAGCACAAGCACATCAAAGTGAAAGGGCTCACAAATTCCCTATTGTTCCTGAAAGTTTTTAAAACCGAGTGGATTTGGTTAGTATTGAGCAGAACTCACAATCATAAGCTATGGCTGGATGAGCCCAAACCAATAACCTGAGATGTTATCGATGCAGTCACTGGTTATCCAATATTTGAAAAGGTAAAGGCATTGAAGCATCCACCCAAGGCTGAAATTGAAAATAATATAGGAGCTAAGTGTGATGGAAGAGGACTTAAGGTATCTACTATCACAGATGATGAGCTGAAATTTGGAGCGTGTGTCCTAGGATACAAGTTATTTCAAGCTAGCAGGATGAACAACATAGTATCTGGTGCAGTAGAAACAACATATAAGATTTTGAAGAAAGGAACTCAACTGGATCTATCTGAACTTCTACTCAAGCAGCTAGAAGAGAACCTAAAGACAATCAGGAATGCAAAATCAAACTCATGTAAGTTTGGTTCACTTATCATGTGCATTTTATTTTACTTCCAAGAATCCTTCCCATCAGTAGGAGATGTAAAATGGGACACAAATAGACCATTCATCATACAAATTAGTGAGTTTATAACATCACTAAGAGACAATTTTGAGACATTTATGGATGATTATTTTTCTGGATTCAAGGAGAGAATGCAGAAAAGAGTGAGGATCCCCGAGCAAATAATTGAAAAATTCAAGAATGATATATGCTTCATGGTAGACACAGATTACACATATATCAAACTTGTTGTAGCAAGGACAGCATGGCTACAACCACTTGACTATGAAGTGAACATAGATCAAGCATCCAATGCAATTGATGCATTGATAAATGAGCCCCTAGACAAAACACAACCCAAGTTTGGCACCTATGAAGAAGCCAAAGCAAGAATCAAAACTAGCTTGGTTATGAAACAAATAGATAGGAAAAAGGAAAAAATGGTAAAGAACTTGAAGAAAAGGTTGTCGGTTACAGAGGAAGAAACTGAACAGATAGAAGAAACTGAGGGACAGTCACCCATCGGTGAGGCTGAGAAGGAAAGTGACTCTGAGTCTACAAAGTCAGACACTCCATTGCCTACACTATCCAAGAAGCCTAGAACCACAGTTGCTTCAAGCACTAGAAGTCAAATAGCTAAGGACACAAGTCCTTCACCATTGAAGAAAGGTCAAGTAAGGACCTATAAGAGGAAACCAACAACACAGAAAAGAGGGCCAACAAAAAGAAGAAGGCTCATTAGAACCAAGGAGGACATTGAAGACACAAAACAGGATGAATTTGTTGAATAGGAGAAGAGTAAGATCCCTAAAACCATTGATGAGATATGTGCACTAATGATTAAATCAGGATCAATTACTAAGGCCAAAGTAAGAAGATGGTTAAATCTGGATCCCTTGGACCAGAAAAAGATTGAAGAGGCAATCATCAAAATGATGAGTACATTTAATTATGTACCAGTACAATTTTATGACAAAATGCCAAATGCACTATATGACAAAATATATGCAAGATGGACTTATGCATTGAAGAATGAGAAAGAGGTAAGAGAAAGAGTCCTTGTTTATCTTATGCCTCACATATCCAAAATGGAAGAAATCAAGGAGATGATAGAGAAACATGCACATGAGTTCTCACCCAATATGAGAGCTTACAAGATACTTGATGGCAAGCTAATAGACCTAGAGAAGGACAACAACAAAATATGGAGTAAGATACTCAATAGACCTACTAAGGAGGCAAGCACAGAGAGAAAACTTCTCACAAATGAACCACACAATGATGATTAGGCTATTGAGAGCACTGAATCAATCATCATCACAGATGTTGAATTGGACAAAGAGGAAATGGGCACAATAGGAAAAAAGAACACAAATGTTGCAGATGAGACATGGTCGGACACCACCATGGACAACATTGTGGATAATATAATCATCGACATTACCGATGACCCCGCAGAAGAAATTTGAAAAGATGAATATGTCACTGTTGCCAAGGACCAGACTGAGGAACAAGACAAAATAACAGATGCTGCATAGGTGAACATACCAGGAAACATGCCAATATTGATGGAAGCCATCAATATACTCCAGGAAAAGGAGAAAACACCTACCAAAGATGATAGCATACCTGAGGACAAGGATGATACTGAACAAAAGGATGCATCTGAAGAATAGAAAGATGCATCTGATGAACCGATAGATACTACCGATACACAACAAGAAAAATCTACTGAAGTAGAGAAACAAGAAAAAGATGGAGAGCAGAAAGAGAAAAGTGAAGAAGAAAAGAAAGAAGAAACACCACAGCATACGGAATAAAAATTTGTAGATGAACCCAAGGCTAATGAGGAGATGTCTTCACCTAACCGACAGGTTGACACCAAGCAGAAGGTAAAATAAAGTTCATCTACCAAGCCTTCACCGAGCACTTCAGAGAAGACAAATGAACTAGCACTAGTAGTTCATAAATCTACATCAACACAAATCTCAAAGAAGAAGAAGAAAAAGAATAAGAATCCAGTCACTTTGGATGAAATTATTGAGATTCCAGTATGTGATCCTAGAACATTGGATCCAACTGAGCTAACAAAGTATGCAAGACTTTGTGAGAGAAAAATTATCTAGGATAAGCTTAGGAAGGCTAAAAAAGAAACAAAGATACTTGAGACTACCAAAGACATACTACAACAGATAGTGCCTGACACTAACATTGATCAAGATATTCCTATACTTGATCAATTGACCATTCTCACAAAATCTATCACATCTCAGAATGTAGATGCTGAAAAGGCAATTGAAGAGCGTACAAAAAAAATTCCAATTCAAGCTAGCAGAGAAAATCAGTCAAGAAGTAGCAGAGAACAAGGTGAAGCTTTCTGAACTTGTAAGTACATTGGACCCCATCATTTTAGAAGCTATAACCTTAGTCCAAAATTTATGCACTTTAGATCAACTCACTAAGGAGTATAGTGAGAAGATAGCACAAATTGATGTTGATCTACAAGAAAGTGCACAAGGTCTCACTAACAATGAAGATGCAATCAAATTGCACTATGAACAGATCAAGCAAGCAAGAAAAATGAGACAGGACATTCAAAATTCAAAATCAAAGTTCAGAGATGAGGTAACTGAGCTCCAAGATCTAATTCTACCCAATCTCACATTACTGCAGTAGCATATGATACTGGCAAGAACACTAATTGCCACCCCAAAAATATATGTCCTAGACAACCTTTATGATATGCATGCCAGAATTGCATTAGAGCACATGGATCTATAACACCTTAAGGAGAAATGGGAACAAATGATGGAAGAAATTTCAACCACTCATTCCCATATTTTGGACAATTTGTAAGTTACACATTTTTGCCAAAATTTTGACAACTTGTAAGCTATACATATTTGTCCTTAATATCAAAAAAGGGGGAAATAGTATGTATATATATCATAAGGTGAAAAGGTGAAAAGGAGAAAAGGAAATTATAAGTATACATGTACATATATACTATAATGCATACAGTTAGGGGGAGTCATATAATGACAGGATATATACATGGTGTACATACTAAACATGTTAGTATTCATACACATATCATTTTTTGATACTAATGTCAAAGGGGGAGATTGAAGACATTATTTTTCCATTAGTATACAAAAGGTAAAAATAATTTGAACCTTCGTTAAATGTACACCAAAACACAGACTTTCAGAGATCACCAAAAGCACAGATATTAGAGATCACCGTAAATGTTAAGTAAAATAGATACCTGACAGATAAAGTGGAACCTGACAGGAGAAACCGACAAAGGAACCCGAAGAGAAAGATAAAGTGCAAACCGAAAGAACAGGCACAGTGAAAACCAAAAGAACAAAATAGTGCAATCCGAAATATAGTAAAACTGATTTTAGAGCAAACCGAGCATCAGATACCGAAAGTCAATTATAGCCCGCAAAAAGTGGATCTAACTTCCACGTCAGATAAAAAATTCATATTCTATTTATAGAGTTTTGTTTTGTTTTAAAACCATTACTTATGGGACAAGAAACATTATTGTAAGTGTTTTAATCAATTTAACTGATTTAAAACATGCAGACTAGGAGATCAAGGTAAAGTTGTAAACCTGTGATCATAGAGTTAAGTTTGTTTTACGTGAAACTTAATTTGGTCAAATTTATCTTATAAATAGATGTTTTAATAATTCTAAATATATGAGAGGAGGATGAAAGTAGCCAATGAGCACATCTATGGATCAGACTGAAAGTTTCAAGAAGCAAAATGACAAAAGGTGAATTTGGTTATCAAGAACCAAGAACATAGGCTACCGAGCAATAAAGGTATTATTCAATCACAATAGGTGATACACAGATACATGTAATAGTAAATGGATCTGTAATCAGCAATAGTAGATTGCATACAATCAGGTCAAAGAGTAATTTGCTTACATTCTAACAAGTGAAGCAAAAGTAAAAATCCTTTCAAGGAAGGTGAATTTAATAGTCCTTTGTAAATCTCTTAACCGAGTGAACACTAAACAGTGTTGCTAAAGCTCTTAACAGAGTAGACTTTAACAGGTCTCCATAGATACTCCTAACAGGGTAGATCATCAGAAGTGATCAAATTGTAAGGCTTAACCGACCCCTTCCAATCTGCAGATAGTGAATAATTTGTGGGTGCCTTCCCCACTGCAGTTTTTACCTTCTTACAGAGGTTTTATGCGATATCATATCATGTGTTATGAGTCAATTACTTTCATTAATGTTTCTATGAATGTTTATATGTTTGATTAAGTTAAATAATTGACATGTCTTACACAAAGATAGAATAGAACAAATGGTTGGATGAACAATTGATTACATAAAGGTTAAAGGATAAAAGAGATAAAAGATTTAGAGGTACTGATTCACCCCTCCCCTCTCAGTACATACTTCCCATTATTTTCAAAAGTCTTATCACCTGAAAATAATAAGCAATATGTAGAGAGCGTGCTCACATTGTGAATTCATCAAATCATCATCCGATCACTACCAAATCACCACAAAAATATCACCACAAGGTCTCTAAGTTAAGGAGGTAAGTTTTTTTAGTTTTTAGTGTAAAAATTTGATTGAATAGAAAGATAGAAATGGTTTTGAGAAAATTTTGTTTAATTTCAAAGAATTGAAAAATCCTCCACTAGTTGATAAAAACCCCCATTCACCAATTCACAAAATCCTTGGTGAAGAACAACCATTATAAACCCCTCCGAAAATGCCTCAAAAGTTGAGAGTTTTGGGTGAATAAATCTCACTAGTCTACACTTGGAAATCCACTACAATCTATCGTTTCTCACATAGAATTTGTAAGTGGCCAAATTAACACTTAGAAAAGTAAGAGGGAAGATTAAAAATAGTTTTATGTTGACAAATTCTCCTACGAATATATAAAACAAAAAAAAAAACCATTAAAATCTTACTTGTGTGTAGTATTCACTGATTCACAAACCAATGTACACCTACACAAGACTTGTAAGAGGTCCTTTATCTATTGGTGCCAACATCAAGTGATAAATGTGTAAAGGGATAAAATCGTGTGTGTGTGTATTGTGGTTTGATTTGTTTAGAGTATATTGATTTCCTTAACCTTACTTTATATTTAATTGAATTATATTGATTGTGTATTGCAATTGTGATTAGGGAGAAGATAAGATGTTTCTCTTTTATTCCCAAATGCACAAATGGGAGATCCAAGTTGATCAACCCCAAGGAAGGGCTAATGCACAAATGAATCAACTATTGGGAAAGGAGAATAACAAGAGAGATACCTTAAATTATGTTAATTATATGTATAGATATGATATATGATAGTAATTGAAGGAATGGGAGAAATGCACTAACCTTGAAATATTGCAGATCAAAGAATGTTGTTTTCTGAGGTCTGTAGACTATTTCTGCAAAAATTGACAGTTGATCCCGAACTGGAACGCAGAGACAAACAAAACCCAGAAACACTTTTCCATTCCAATGTCATCTTATGAAAATGGTTGACCTTGACCCACAAATGTCAACCCTGACCCAATAATGTCGACCTTGACCTACACAGGTACGACAAAAAATCTGTTCGCGCCGTCTGAAAGAAAGTCGAAAAGGGTATCCAAATTTGGTCTCAAATCTGATGTTTTGTACCTATACCTGCAAGAAAAAGGGGATTGTTTGTTGTGGGGGAGGGGTTTGCCTTAGTCAAACCCCGATTTATGAATTAAGCTTGAAATCAATAAAGTACAGAATGCTAGCAAGTAGTAGAATTGAATCTAACAATGAATTTATGATATTCAATAGATATGTAATTGAAATTCAAATGTATGCAAGTATGAAAGTATGAAACATGGACTTAATAGGAACCATAAACCTTCATGATTGTATGCTTGAAATCCACTTTGAAGAGATGATAAAAGATTCTTGAGGATGCACAAAGGATCTTGAAGGAAGATCACACCACCATGATGGCTAGATCTAGGGTTTGAATGTTGAATCTTGAATGTTTGCACCTAATCCCTTCAAAGGATTGAAAGCTTGAATCCTTGATCTTCAATGGAGAACTTGAATGCTTGAGAAGAAGACTTGAACACCTTGAAAGCTTGGAAATATGTAGGACAATGGATGCTTGAACTTCCTTGCTTCTTGACAAAATCTTGATTAGAGCCTTTTGCTTTTAGAATACTTAGAGAAAATGAGAGAGAGAGAGACTTCCTTTTATATGAAATTAGGGCACAATCTTCTAAGGAGGATGACATAGGAGAATTAAATTCCAATTAGACCCATTCCCCTAGAAAAGTACCTATATTAAATATAATTTAGGAATCAACGCTTCGGAACTCGAAACAGCCAACCCGGAAGCGGGAAAACTAAATTTTTGATGACCCCCGGTAGTCGACAAGCTTCCTATTTTGAAAGGGGGACCCTGGTCAGGGTCAAGGTCGACCCTGAACTAGGTCAGGTCGAGGCCGACCCTGACCTAGGTCAAGGTTGAGGTCGACCTTGACCCAGGGGGCTAGAACCCCTGGAAAATATGCCAGATGGGGAGGGAGGTGCCCGGAGAGGCCCAATCAGGGTCCTGAACAGGTACATAAGCATGAGACGATGCAGGAACATGAGGATGATATGATGGAGGTCAAAAATGTCCCCTAAGGAGGGCTAAACGCTCTTAACATGGAAGTGCTTCCATTTTAAGACGATACAAAATGATAATTTTTTGGATAAGTATTGGATGGTTTTCTTAGTGAGATCCTAAACCGCTTTAATGTATGAGAGCTCTAGGGTAAAGGTGAGGGCTCTACACAAGATTGATTTTGAGATCAACATGCTCAAAATTGAGCAAAACATTCTCTTTATTAGGAAATACACTAACAATGTCACATTCCTTTTGTTTTGAAGGAGAATGTTGAGATCGAGACCCTACAATCTATCAACTTTCTCACAAACCATTTTATATCACATTAAAGTCTTAGACCTCTACCAAATGGTGATGAGGATGAGTATTTCAAGTCTCTATATTCACCTCGCATATGTCAAAATTTTGGGTGTCTTTGTGAGCACGAGTCTAAGGATCATTGAGATACATGTGACCAACAACAAAGCATTGTATATTAGATCAGATGGTCTTCATAGATGAGCTACAAGATGAGACATTTGGTATTGATAGACAGGAAAAATGTCAAGGTTAGAGTGTTCATCCTACATCTAGTGTCTCTTTAGCTCCCAATTACATGACAATGTCAAGTCCATTGTTATGCAAGTACTAAAAAAATGATAAATATAATACGGGAAATATTTTAACTTTATATGAATAGAAATCTTAAAAATCACATTGGTTATTGAACATGTTTATCTTAGGTCTTCGACATTAGGACATATCAGTTGGAGTTGTCATACATCTTACATTGAGATGAGATTGACTATTTTTAATCATTAAATCCTTCTAAAATATTGAGATATATTTTACTAATTTAATAATTTTGCTTCAATGCTAGTTGATGACATTAGTTGATATTCCCCTTGGTTTTCATGCCATAATGGAGGATGGTGTTTACTATTATCGTTGATGGCTTTGAAATAGGTATGAGAAAAATTAGTAGATTTCATGTTCTATTTTTTTTAATCCCACATTCACTAGTACAAATTTGAAACATATTCATTTGCAACTTAATTAAATTTTTTATGCTTGTCATTGGAGGTTATAACTCTAGTCCCTACCCAACAAATAGATGAAGAGATAGAATGAATTATTTGGAAAGATTATGAGATGGTAATAAATGCCCATTGTCTTGTATGTCATTTCATAATTAATTTTTTGTATATTAATGCATGTATACATTTTATTGTATTAGGTGGAACTTCAAAATACTTTAAAGGGGACGTCGAGTTAGTAGGTTTGAAAGAAACCATCATCACTTTCCTCTCCATCGAATTGATAGTTAAAGGTGGCTAGAGATCTCTTTTATTTCCCCAAAGGGAGTGATTATATTATGACTCTTTTATATTTTCTATATAACAAAATTTTGTAGATATATATTATCTTACATTTTACACACACACACACACACACACACACACACACACACACACACACACACACA
>MU226105.1:361466-381601 GCA_018584345.1 Thuja plicata
CAGAATATGAAAGTGGGAATGACAGTGACTATGCAAGACCTTATTTGTCTCCCCCACAACAACATGCTCAAGAGCAACAAATGGCTGAAGTCCCACAGTTGGAGGGAGCACAAGAGAAACATATCATTGATTTAACAGTTGCCACAGAGCCAGATGATTTGGAAGAGCCTGCAGCAAAGAGGCAGAAGCTTGATGTAGGCCAACCTTCAGAGGAAGGAAAAAGCAAAAAGAAGGACAAGGTTAAGGCCTTGGTACCAGGAACTAGGTTATATGACCATAACCTAAGGAAGGCAATCAGGCAAGGAAAGAAACAAATGCCTGATCCTGAGGACAAAGTTGAGATCCCATTGAGTTCATGTGTGGATGAAAGACTGCTTAATCAGCAGAAGTTCCTAGATGATGACAACTTTGTCAAGACAGAGGTATTTAAGGACTTCCTTAGATGGCACACATACCAAAATCCACCGGGCATACATACCAAAATCCATCGGTACACACTCAAAGATGAGACTTCCTATACTTATCGAGAAGCGTTGGTTAAAAACAAAGTTGTTAATATAAACTAGGCCTCGTCGGTAACCGAGCAAAGTGAATAAGTGATTTGCAATACCGAAACCTATCAGTAAAGGAAAGACATATAACGACCAACCCAAAATGCCATGTGGTCACCAAAGGAAAATTGAATTCTTAACCAACAAATCTGTCTTTACACACTGAGGAGTTGGTAAGCATTTATGACACACCTTTTAGGTCAAATGGATATAAAAAGGTGACTGGTCGGTCTCATTTTTCACCACGACCAGAGTAGAGCGATGAAGAGCGATTTTTGAGCAGAAAGAAACAAGATCATAGAACGACCAAAAATTGACCACCAACACTCCACGTAGATCAGAAATCATTACAGGTGTATAAAGTAAGTTCTACAAAACTGACAACTCTGTTTCACACATTTTACAAAAAGCCCTAAATCTAAAAATGGCCATGACATCAAGAACTGTGAAATTGAAGAACACAAAGAAGGATGAGTTCAAGCTCATCAAGAATTTAGCATGTGAGGAACCAAACTACAAGATTCACCTTGAGTTTGCCTCACAACCTGACGATGCTGGAGTATTCTCATGAATATTAGCTAGGGTTTTTCTCATGAAAGACGTATGATAATTTATACACTGTAAGATTTCAGAGATAAGAGATTCAGAAGTTGAACAAGCTTATAAGAAGCTATGCAATGAAGATGGAACACTAAAAGATTAACATAAAAATATAGAAGTAAAAGGGATCACCAATGCCCTAATGTTCTCAAAGGTCTTCAAAACCAAGTGGATTCGGTTAGTACTAAGCTGAATGTACAATCATAAACTTTGGTTGGATGAACCGAAGATGATAACCTGAGATGTTATCCATGCAGTCACCGGTTACCTTGTAACTGAGGAGGTAAAAGAACTGAAGCATCCACCTAAGGCCGAGACTGAGAAGATCACAGGAGCCAAATGGGATGGTAGAGGATTGAAAGTTTCCACCATAACTAATGATGAGCTGAAATTCGGTGCATGCGTTCTAGGCTAAAAATTCTTCCAAGCTAGCAGATTGAACAACATTGGATCCGATGCAGTGGACACAACATATAATATTGTGAAGAAGGGAACATAGCTGGACTTATCCGAACTTCTACTGAATTAGTTAAAAGATAATTTAAATACTACTAGGAATGTGAAGTCAAACACATGTAAGTTTGGCTCACTCATAATGTGTATTTTCTTCTACTTTAAAGAAACATTCCCATTTGTAGGAGATGTGAAATGGGATAACACAAAACTGGTCACCATGCAGATTAGTGAACATATAGGCTCACTGGGAGAAAATTTTGAAATAGTCATGGATGAATACTTTAATGTATTCAAAGACCGAATGCAAAAGAGGGAAATGATCCCCAAGAAAATCATTGGGAAGTATAAAGATGAAATATGTTTCATGGTTGATACAGATCATACTTATATCAAGCCTAATATACTGAGGACAACATGACTTCAACCATTAGAATATGAGATAAACATTGATCTTTCATCTAAAGTAATTGATGCCTTATTAAATGAACCACTGGATAAGAAAAAACCCAAGTTTGGAACATATGAGGAGGCCAAAACAAGAATAAAATCTGGCCTAGATGTTAAGAAAATTGTCAGGAAAAAGGACAAGATGGTAAAGAACCTCAAGAAGATATTATCGACAACAGATGAAGAAACCCAGTAGGAGGAAGAAACTAAAAAGAAGGAAGAAACCAAAGGATAGATACCTATCGGTGAAGCTGAAGAAAAGGATGACTCCAAAGCCACAGAGTCAGATTCACCACCTCCTCCACCAACTAAAAAGACAAGGACCACAGCTACTTCTAGAACTAGAAGCCAGACATCTAAGGATTCAACTCCTTCACCTTTGAAGAAAGGACAGGTCAGAACATACAAGAGGAAATCTGCCACATCGAAGAGAGGGAAAAAAAAGAGAGGAAGGAAGCTCATCAGAACCCGAGAAGATATTGAAGATACCGAGCAAGATGAAGGTATAGAGGCAGAAAATGTCAAGGTAAAAGCTCCAGAATCTATCAATGACATTTGTAAATCTATTGCAAATTCAGGATCTATTATAGATTCTAAAATTAGAAGGTGTCTGAAACTAGATCCAGAATATCAGAACAAAGTTGAAGATTCCATCATAGAAAAAATGTATAAGTTCAAATATGTACCAATCCAATTTGAAAGAAACAATGTACTGAGGGAACTATTAGACAAACTATACTCCAGATGGACATTTGCTTTGAAGAATGAAAATGAAATAAGAGAAATAGTACTTATAAATCTCATGCCTTCTGAATCCAAGAAGGAATAAATATATGAGATGATGGAGAAATACAAAAGGAGTTCTCACCAAATTTGAGAGCCTATAAATTTCTCGAAGGAAAGCTCATAGAGCTTGAACAAGATAGCCATAAGAAATGGTGCAAAATTCTAAATAGACCTACTAAGGAAGAAAGACCCACGAAAGATCTACAACAAAAAGATGTTAAAAAGGAAACTCAAGAACATATCTTAATAAAAGATACAGAAGATGACACATCTGTTGAGTTAGACAAGGAAGAAGATTACACAATCGGCAACAACAATATAGATGTTGTAGATGAATCATGGCCAAACACCACAAATGACAACATTGTGGATAACAATATCATTGACATTACCGAAAACCCTGTAGAGGAAGTAAATAAAGATGAAGATGTCAATATTACAAAGGACACAACCGATGAGAAGGACACAACAGTTGATATTGCACAAGTGAACATACCAGGCAACATGCCAATATTGATACAAGCTATCAATATTCTGCAAGAATCAAATAAGTCACCTGAGAAGGAT
This sequence comes from Thuja plicata, assembly GCA_018584345.1. Taxonomy (NCBI): domain Eukaryota; kingdom Viridiplantae; phylum Streptophyta; class Pinopsida; order Cupressales; family Cupressaceae; genus Thuja; species Thuja plicata. The sequence goes on from MU226105.1 coordinate 364,874, forward strand.
ACTCCTGAGGATGCAGGGGATGAGGAAAAGAAAGACAACACTAATGATCAGAAAGACATCGGAGACACTCAAACAATAACCAATACTGATAAGGTTACAAGAGGAGATTCAAAACAAGAAGATGCAGACACAACAAAGAAGAATGCAGAAACAAAGAATGATGAAGCTAAGGACACCGATGAAGGAGATAAAACTAAAGATGGCACTCCTGAGGAAACTGAGAAAGGTGCTACTGAAAATGTGAAGGTTAATGTGGAGATGTCTACAGACACCCAAAAATTTGAAACTAAGACACAACATCAAAAAGAAGCACAACAGGTAACTTCATCAAGCAAAACTAACAAAGCCAAGAAATTGCAAATGGTTTTACATTCAAGTGCTACACAAAAGAAGAATAATAAATCAAAGAAGAATACGTTTGAAGTCACCTTGGATGAAATTATTGAAATACCAAAATGTGACACAACTACACTTGATTTTGAAGCATTACAAGAATACGGTGAAATATTCAAAAGGAAGGCATTATAGGAGAAGCTAAAGAAAAAACACCGAGACTCAATTGTACTAGAAACAAATAGTGACATCTTGCACCAGATTGTATTCAATATTGATATTGATCATAACAAACCAATTCTTGATCAAATAGCCACTCTCACCAAAGAAATAACAACTCTGAATATTGATGCAGAAAAGGAAATTGAAGAGAGAGATGAGTAGAAGTACCAACAAAAACTCATTGAGAACATTAGCCAAGAAGTGGCAGTCAACAAGGTAAAGCTATCATAATTCATTACTAAATTAGATCCAATTATAATTGAATCTATAACCTTAATTCAACAACTGAGCACATTAGAAAAGTTCACTAAAGAGAATAGTGACAATATAGCAAAGTTAGATACAAATCTAGCTAATAGTGCTAATAGTTTAACTGTCGATAGAGACAATGCAATTAAGTTGCATTATGAGAAGATCATTGAGATCAAAAGGTTAAGGCATGAACTGTGGGAAGCAGAGACACACTTTAGGGAAGAAGTCACCGAGCTCCAAGCTCAACTTCTACCGAACCTTACACTACTCCTACAATACATCAGTTCAACATGACAACTGATAGCAACTCCCGAGATGTCTATAGCAGACAACATCTATGACATGCACTCCAAGATCACACTCGAGCACATGGCTCTGGAGAACTTAAAAGAACAATGGGAGAAAATGATAAAAGACATGAAGTCTTCACACTCCCACATTTTTGACAAGCTCTAAGGTATAGACCTTTGCCCTTAATATAAAAAAGGGGGAAAATGATGTGTATTTATTCATTTAGATGGGAAAATGGAAAATATGTATATGTATATTCATATGGGGAAAATGATATATATATATAGAAAATTATATGTATATGTATTTATAGAAGTAAAGATATTATATGTACAGATATACCGACATATACATAGGGGGAGTCATTAAATGACTAAGGACTATATATGTTGTATATACTTAACATTTTGTTACTATTTTGCACATATTATTTTTTGATACTAATGTCAAAGGGGGATATTGATGACATTAATTTTTCATTAGTATGCAAACAAAACTTTTGGTAAGCATACAATGAAAGACAGAACAAAGAGCAAACTAAAAATCAAATATTAAGAGATCACCGAAATGACTAAGTACAAAGAGAACCGATGACACAAATTTGTGTGTACACTGAAATTTCAAAGAATAAATATAAAGAGGAACCCAACGTGCAAGATAAAGTGCAAACCGAAGAGACAGTTAAAGAGAAACTAAGAGAACAAAACTGAAAGACAGTCAAGCATAACCGACCGTCAGGAATCGAGAATCAGTTGCAGCCCGCAAAAAGTGGATCTGACTTCTATGTCAGATAAAGAATTATTATTCTATTTATAGGATTTTGATTTGTTTTAAATCCATTTCTTTCGGGACAAGAAACATGAATGTAGGTGATTTAATCAGTCTAACTGATTCAAAACACATAGACTAGGAGATCAAGGTACAAGTTGTAAACCTGATCTTAGAGTTAACATTGTTTTTTGTGAAACTTGATTATGTCAATCCATATTATAAATAGATTATTTAATCATTCATTATATAAGGATGTGAATATGAAAGAGAGGATTAATGAAGCCTATGAGCACATCTATGGATCAGATTCAAAGTTTCAACATGCAAAACAACAAAAGGTGAATTTGGTTAGAAAGAACCAAGAGCAGAGGCTACCGAGAATCAAAGGTAATTACTCAATCACATTAGGTGATAATCTCATTCATCTAAAATTAAATGGATCTGTATCAGCAATAGGAGATTGCATTTACTAGGTCAATTTGTAATTTTCTATCATTGTAACAAGTGGAGAAAAGTGTAAAAATCCTTTCAAGCAAGGTGGATTTAACAGTCCAACTACAAATCTATTAACCGAGTGCACACTCAACACTGTTGCTAAAGCTCTTAACCGATTAGAATTTAATAGGTCTCCACAGATACTCTTAATCAAGTAGATCATCAGAAGTGATCAAATTTTAAGCCTTAACCAAACCCTTCCAATCTGCAGATAGTGAAAATTTTGTGGGTGCCATCCCCACTGCAATTTTTACTTCCTAACAGGAATTTTTTGTGATATCATATCTTGTGTTATATGTCAATTACTTTCATGAATGTTTCTATGAATTTTCACATGTATGTTAATGTTATGAATTGATATAAATCACATCAAGATAGTATAGATCAGATTGAATGGATATACAATTGATTACACAAAGGTTAATTGATTAAAGGATACAAAAGTTTTAGAGGTACTGATTCACCCCTCCCCTCTTAGTACACTTCCCTTTAATTCCAACACTAATGATGATTTACTGAGGGGGGGGCATAAAATATTGAAACTTAATACTTTAAATCTAAACCTATGATTCAAATTGGTGATTCAAATAACAACATCAATCGAAACTTGTAAACACTTTATAAAATTGATAAACAACATATAACATAAGAAAATAACATTCATAGTTATCAAGCATCACATGCAACACTAGATTTGATGAGGAAACCCAATTTGAGAAAAACCTATGTGGGAATTGTCACCCAAAAAAAGAAATACTCTTTTGAAGTATGCTCGGTCAAGAGCCAATCCGGTTAAAGATTACAATGCACATTTGTTAGATGTGACCTTGTTAGGGGATTTACCTTAGACCTATTAAGATATTCACCCATTTAGGACTGGCCTGGTTAGAGGCTTAAACATTCATCCTAGAATGTTACCTTTCTCAAGGATTTATAAAAGGACTTTTTAGGTCCACTCGGTTAAGATATTTTATGTTACAAATATTAGTAAGCAATAGCGTACTAATTTGACCTATGATTCTACAACTATAATATGCTTGATCAGATCCCTTGTTCACTCTCTAAAACTTACTAGCACTCACAACTCATCAGTCTCTCCTCTGGATAGGTTCTTCAACTCTTTCACTACTCTTCTCGGTAGCTCTTCAATTATCAATTCACCAACAACTCTATATAAACATATAGAATCATCAATATATATTGATTAGGTTTTCCTTCAATTACGCTCATCCATTAGATCATGTCAAATGAATTGATACAATGTATTTACAAATCGGTTAGGCGGTTAACCTTGCCTCATGACTTGCACTTTTCTTGGAGCTCACAACTTTCTTTTTTCTCTTAATCTACATCTCTTATTTTGAACTTGAATTTTTATGACCATATATCTTGTAACAAAATTATCCTTCTTCCTTAGTATCTTCTTGATATTTGTACCTTCACACTAAATTCATTCTGCTCCTTGAATCCAATCTCTATTCAAACTTTGTTTCATGCTCAGTGACTTCAGTGAATATCTTCACTCGGTGTCTAACTTCACTCAGTTACCAATCTATCTCAGTAACTAACCTCTCTTAGTTTTCAACTTTTCTCGGTAACTGTCTTTTCTTTGATCAACCGACTAATACTTCACTACTCGGTTACTAGGTTATTCCCTTTACCGACTTGACATTTTTTCTTTACCAAATTAACAACATCAAATGTTAAGTAAAAAAAATTATACCAATAGTTCCTCATCATTGTCTGATATTTATTATCTTCCTAATTAAGTTCCTCTCTGATTGATATGGAAACTTAATATAAACCAAAAATCAATTGCTTGACATCAATGACAAACTAACAACTGATCTAACCATTCTACTTGTTTGTATTCTTTTGAACTTGTTATTCATCACCATTACCATTAGTTGGTTAACAATCTCCCTCTTTGGCATTGATGGCAATACTATCGATTGATGATGGTATACTTTGATCTCTTTGTACTATCTCAACTCCCTCTTAGCTTTTTCTTCCTCTTTGCCTTCTGTCACATTCTCCCTCTTACATGTAGTCTCCTTTACTTGTATTCATCACTTACTTCTCCTTTGTGGAGTCATCAATTACATACTTCTCCCTCTTCGAAAACAATGCCAAAGATCCATACTCCCAAAATCTTGTTCAGGTAGTGAATCATACCTTGCATGTACCGATTTCTCTTTGCATACATAAATCCTTTCACAACTTCATGCATCACCTAAAGTATGACCACTCAACATCAACTCAAAATTTAGATATTCTAATGTGTCCTAGAATTGATACAACATGCCTCTTGCATTAATGAATGTTGGATAGGGTTAGAACCCCTAATTTACCTCTAAGATACTCAAAAGAATCCTTTGGTAGTGGCTTGGTGAATATGTCACCAAGCTATTATTTTGAATTCATATATTCCAACATTACAAGCTTGTCTTATACTTTCTCTCTCAAGTAGTGATACTTGATAGATATGTGCTTGGTCTTTGAGTATTTTACCAGATTCTTTGATATGTTTATATAACTTGTATTGTCACAATAGATAGTGAATGGATCGGTGATCTCTTCTTGCATACCTTCTAGTAGTTGTTTAACCCACACAATATTTGCACAATTCATAGCTGCAAAAACATACTCAACCTTGACAGTATACTATGATATACAACTTTGTTTCTTTCTTAGCCATGTAACTAGTCTTTCTCCTAGAAAGAAATCTCCTTTGCTTGTACTCTTTTTTTCATCAATGTTTCTAGCCCAATCAATATTAGTATAGAATTTGAAGTCAAAGTCTCCTCCTTATTGTATAGTAGGATGAAATCTTCAGTTCCTTCCAGATATCTAAAAATTCTCTTAACTACAGACATATGTGTTTCCTTCGGATCGAAAGAAAACCTTGTAACAATTCCTACTACATGAGCAATATCGGGTATGTTTTGCACTACATAGTGCAGGTTACCAATCATGGATTGGTAGAGTATCTCATTGACTTCTTGTGACTCATCCTCTTTAGATAACTTGCAGTCAGTGACCATCGATGTTCCAACCAATTTTGAGTCATCCATACCAAAGGTCTTTAGGATCTCCTTAATATAATTTTCTTGTGTAATATAGATCCCATCCTTTACCTGTTGATTTTGAATTCCAAGAAAGAACTTAATCTCTCTAATCATAGACATTTAAAACTCCTTTCTCATCTCCTCAACAAAAGATCTGCATAATGTGTCATTGCCTCCAAAGATAATCTCTTCAACAAATATTTCATAAATTAAAACTTTGTTACTACTATCACATTTCAGATATACATTTTTATTGTCACTAGTTCTATGAAATCTTATTTTGATTATATATGAATGCAATCTCTCATACTATTCTCGGTGTGCTTGTTTCAATCCATACAATGCTTTGTGCAATTTGCATACCATGTCTTGGTTAGTATTCTCAGCAAATGCTCCACCTTTTTCAATATATACTTCCTCTTCAAGAAGACCATTGATAAATGCAGACTTAACATCCATTTGATAAACTTTGAATCCCTATTAAGCTGCATATGCTAGTAGAATCCTTACTCCTAATCTAGCAACATGTGAAAAAATTTCACCATAGTAAATTCCTTCTTCTTGTGCATACCCCTTGCAAACTAATCTTTCTTTATTTATGGTTACATTACCATGCTCATTCAGCTTATTTTGAAAATCCACTTAGTGTCGATTACATTCTTATCTTTTGGTCTCGATACTAAAGTCCACGTATTATTATTTTGAATTTGATCTATATGTTCCTTCATTTATTTCATCCAATCTTCACTTTCTAAATTATCTTTTACTTTTCTTCGTTCAAGTTCAGATATCAAGCATGTGTTTTCTCTTACCTTGCTTCTTGTCAGAACTCCAACAGTCTTGTCTCCAATGATTTTACTCGGTGAGTGGTGTCTCTTTACATACTTTTCCAACATATTCTCAGTAGTCATTGGTATTCTTGATTTTCATCATTCGGTGGAAGCTCTCTCTACTCATCTTCTTCCTCAGTTTGTTCTTTCGATAAGGTGTCAGGAATATCAGTTTGTACATAAAAAATCTTTGACAATTCTCATGTTCCTTCTTGTTGTCTTCATCATTCTTCTCTGCATATTCATCAATCCTCACATTTTCACTTTCTATAATTTTTTAGTATTCTTATTCAAACATTTGTAGGTTTTTCTCTTAGTAGAATATCCCAAAAATATTCCTTCATCTCCTTTAGATTCAAATTTACCATCTCTTGCATCTTCAAGAATATAACACCTTCAAAATACTTTGAAGGAACTTATATTCAGTTTGAGTCCATACTAGATCTCATAAGGTGTTTTGTTAGTTCCCTTGTAAAGTTGGACTCGGTTAAGTGTATAAGCAATAGTTCTTACTACTTCTCTCTAGAAGGTCTGAGAAATCCCATTCTTAATCATCAGTGTTGTTAGCCCTTTTTCTAAAAATATTTCTTAGCTATATCCTTTGCTCCAGTTTCTGAATTTGTTTTAGGTCTCTGGCCTAAAACACTAAGTCTTTGTGCAAAGTCCATGTCTTAAACCCTAAACCTCATGGCTCATTCTAATTTTAAGTTACTTTTCAAAGTGACTTAAGTCAAGTTTTAAGTCATGTGTGCTTTTCCAGGCCTTTATCTCTTAATCTCGTAACCCCGACCAAATATTCTTTTTCATTCAGCGATCAAATGCAGGCCATCGATCAAATTCTCTTTAAGTTTTCATCACACAGTTGGCACGTAATCTTAGGATAAAATTCAAAGTCGTGGAATATTTGGATATTTCACGTGCATCGTAGATCTTTCTCTATCTTGGTCTTGATCATGTGGTCGCATGATTGCTAGAAAAAGGTGATGTTAGCCTTTTTATTTGGAGATTAAGAAAGGGCCATAGATCTTGTTCTTTGCTTGGTTTCATCCCGTGGCTTGCGTGTAATCTCAAAGTGAACCACGAGTTAAGTTTTTATTTCAGCGATTCAGAGACTCAGTTGTCTCATGATCTTTAGATAGACCCAAGATTAGGGTTGGGTTACCTTTTCTCTTTGGTTGCAAGATCTCTGAATGTACCTTGGGTTAAGTGAAGTGTGTCAAGATTAAATGGTGGTAATTGACCTTGTTAGAGATGTGTGGTTCACGCTAAGTCTCACAATCAAATGGCCAAGTACAAATGTTTTCAGTGATTACGCGTAGGCCGTTGATCTTTTTAAGTTCTTGTATTGATCATGTGGCTTGCGTGTGATCTCAGAAAAAACTCAAGGGTTAAGAAATGATCTGGCAACCTGGCGATCACGTTTATCTCCCAATATCTATATTTAATTACAGTAAAGGTCAGGTTAAGTCAAACAAAGTACAGGTTTATTCAGAGATTTAGCACAAGTCATTGATCGAGTTCTATTTCTGACATGATCATAGGGTTGGTGCATGATCTCGTAATGTAACTTGAGTTAGGCAAAGTATTCAATGACTTTGAGTTTCCTTGAGTTGCTGAATCTCTATATTTAATCATGGTTAAGAAAGGTAACTCAAAGTTTAGGTGGAGTTTACACAGAGGGATCGTGGTCATTAATTAGAGCAGAGATCTAGGACTGGTGTGTAATCTCATGAAGAATTGATGAAGTATAGAAATATTGCGAGATCTAGTGCAGACTGTAGATCGGGATTGAGATGAGTGGCTGGTGCTTAATCTCACAATGAATTGATGATGTCATGATATGTCTAGAGATCTAGTGTAGATTGTAGATTCTGTTTAGATCTTGTGGATGGCATTTAATATCAGAAATAAATGATCAGGCACAAATATATTGTGAGATTAAAAGTGCATCGTTGATCTTGATTTAATCCTACGGTCTACACGTAGTCTCTTAATAAACTCTTGGGTTAAGATATGTTCTAGTGACTTGGATATTTCTTCATTTATGTGATATCTAGATTGATGCTTGACTCAGGTAAAGTTAAGGTGGGCCAGACATATTAAATCTGGACACTTGATTAAAGAAAGATCTTATGGTCTGCGCATAATCTCAAGATCAGACTCAAGTTAAGTGAAATGTTTAGAAACTTTGAGATCCTTTCAGTCACATAATCTCTAGATGAACCCAAGTCAGGATAAAGTTAAGGTGAGGTTACCAAGGATAAAATAAGAGCCATTGATATACATGGAGATCAACGGGCTGCACCTAAGCTCTAGACAAAATTAAAAGATTCTTTTTCATTCCAAGATCTAGTGCGAGCCATTGATTTGAACTTAATCTTGTGGCGTGCGTATGATCTCCAGATGGAACTAGGGTTAGTCAAATCATCTAGCGACTTAGAGATAAGAAGAGATGTGCTGACTAAAGTTAAAGTGTAGGTTGAATATTGGTTAAAGGCCAAGGACAAAATAAAAATTGAAGTGCAGGAAAGTCTTGATAGATCTTGCGGCATGATTAATGACTCAAAATGAAGATGCACACGATCTAACCATCAAGGAATTGCATCTTGCTGGCACATGTCCTTCCAGTTAGTGGGACTTGTAGTTTCTGATCTAAGGCCAAAGTAAAGGTTAGTCAGGTTAGTTTTGATCTGATGGTGGGCATAAAGCCTTAAGTCCAAGATGATCAAGATCTAGTATTCAAGGCATTGTGCCTACACGACGCGTGGTAGGATATGTGTTGGGCTTGGTTAACTTAAAGTTAATCGATGGTCATGTTTTAAAAATTGATAAAGGACTTGATCTCAGTCATTAATGTGTTTAGCACCAGAAGGATTATCCATTGTAATGGTAATTTGAATTTTTTAATGGTGTTGATATTGTGGCGACTGATCATGTAGTGGGTGTTGATACCCTAAAATGGTCGATTTTAGAGGTTTCCCTAAAATGCATGTTATAAGAGGCTAAGATGCATAATGCATTGTAATGTTGGTGTACTATTTTACTAGATAATAAGAAAGGTTGGACAACTGTGTAGGTGGACATAGCCCAGGTTTTGGGTGAACCACGTTAAATCTGTGTGTTATCTGTGTTAAGTTTTATTCTTCTTTTGTATCAGAAGGTTTTTTTCATAGTTGCGTGTTCTCAAATTTGTAGGCAAATGGACCGAGGTTTTCTTTGCCCATGATCAGTTTTAATGGTGTTGTTTGAGTGGTTGGGGATTTTTTCTATGGTCCTAGAAGCATTTAATGCAATATGGTGGTCTCATATGTTTCTTGTCTACTTCCTATTTTGGGATGTTTATACCCATGCCATGAGTTCTCTCCATTTATGAGATTAGATCTTTTCTTGTGACTTGAGGAGTGACATGTCGGATCGGATCTTTTCATGATCTTTTAGAGAAAGATCAGTCAGGAAGAAGGACTATTCTTAATTGCTGAGAAGGACTACTATCATAAAAAAACCCTCTTCTAGGGTTTTCCTTCTCCTTTTTATCCATCTCTTTTCTCAGTTGTAAGGGTTCCAAAATGTTTGGCTTCTAAAGTGTGAATCCATGGTTTTAGTTAAAGGGATATATCAGATTCATGTTAGACTATAATTCATGATAAGATAGATAGTTCTTTGATCTTTTTTATGTTATTGAATGGTGTAATCATTTGGTCATATTGTTACAAACTTTTGAATCATTATACTTAATATAAGTGTCTCAGTTTCAAGTCTCTCCTTGGCTTTCATTGTATGAGTTTTGAATTTTATAATCTATTACATAGAGTTATCCATGTATGTGTTCTATTCCATAGTTCTGATTTAGGATTGGATTAAAGTATACTTTGGATAGAACATAGATTCATTTGATGTATATACATAAGGATCTTATAAGTAAGTGTATGATTTGATATATTTGTGTTTACGACTACGAGTCTTGGTCTATAAGTTGTCTTCTGTTTCATTATTTGGATTTGAAAGATTGCCCAAACTGATTAAGAGCTAGTTTACTCTTTATTGATACATGTCTAATAGAGTTTGGTTATGTTCTCCATTTTAAACATCAAAACCATATTCAAGTCTCTATTATTTGTGGTTGTTGTTTTTTGTCCTATATGATAATTGAGAGTCAATGAATGTCTAGTTAACATTCAACACTTTCTTATCATAGATATGTTGTTAAATCCAGAAGTAAGTGAAGATTTGTAAAATTTATATCAAATCTAGATTAGGTGCACCCACCTTGGTTTAACAAAGCCAGAAGTGTAGAGGGCATTCTTGTCCCTATAGTTTCTCTAGTGGTCTTGCAAAGCTTTCATACTTGGAGCTAACCACTCCTAACATCAGTCTCAAGGAATATTGGTTTCTTTAAGTAGCATAAATGTTTTCAAACACCAACAATATGACGACTCTGCTGGGGATCTAGAGTATAGTAAAGTGTCTTAATTGACTAGCAAGTTGACCATTGAAAGTATAGAGTTACCTTGTTGTTATCATTTGTATTTGAGTGTCCTTTCTACCATATTTCATTCTAGTAAGTGTTGTATTTTCCCAATTTGTTGGGTGGCGACTCTAAAGTTTCTCTGCAGCAGTGCTGAGTAACATATTTCATTTTATACACATTTTCTTGATATAAGTCATAGGAAGACTACAGATTGGGTGAAGAGACATCCTTAAGATAATATGGAGGATGAGATTTCAACTACCTCTAAGGATAATCATCCAAGGAAAAGAAGGAAAAATAGAACTATCCCTCAAAATCAGAGACAAGTGGAGAACACAAGAATAGATGAACCAATCTAGCATAGTCATGAAGGTAATGCATCAGAATATGAAGAAGCTTCTTATTTGGGATTGGTTTCCTATGAATATTTTCATTCCCCTAGTGAGAAGGAGATTGCAGAATCTGATACCACTCTCCCTGATTCTCATAGTGTGGCAGAAGAAATGGCTGAATTGGATAGGAGAATCTAGGAGAAAATTTCCATCAGACAAAGAAGATAAAAGGAAAAGGAAGATAAGATCAGACATGATCAAGTTTTTCTTGAGAAAAAGAGGTGGAAATCGCTGAGGTTGGAGGTGATGAACCATGTTGAAGAACCCGTAGAAGCTGAAGAGGAACCTATCATCCAACAAGTCCTTACTACCCAAGAACCTAAGAATAAAGGTAAGTAATAGGTGACATGCATTCAAATAGATGAACCTATGAATCCCAAGGTTCCATTAGATCAAATTTCCAAGTTGGATACTGATTTAGAAAGGGCTAGGATGGAGAAAGAAACCATAGCTAAAGAGCTCGAAAAGGCCGAGTTGGGGGCTATTGCTATATAAATGAAGAAGAAGGTGGATTTTCTCAGATAGACTTCTAGGCCTACTAGTGCTGAGGTAGATACAACATCAAATTCCAAGACATCTTCTTCTTATAATGGAAATCCTTTTCCAAGGATACCAACTCATGCAGAAAGGTACAAACAATTCTCCTTCATTGATATTCCTGGTTATCCAAATGTAGTTCCAAATGAAATTACACATAAACTTCCCAAGTTTGTTGGGAATAATGTTATTACTTGTGAAGAAAATCTGAAAATTTTTATTGATACGATGGATGACTATGAAATCATGCATGAGGATGTATTAATGAAGTTGTTTGTGCAATCTCTAGTCGAGGATGCTAGGGACTGGTTTAGGGGTTTGTCTTTTGGCTATGTAGGGTCTATGGATGAGTTAAAGAGCTATTTTAAGGAACGATATGGTGATAAGACAAATGAAGGATTTATGTTAAATGAGTTCAATGACATCAAGAAACATTAGAATGAGGATGTTTTTGAATTTAATACAAGATTCAAAAAATCCATGCATAAACTTTTCCATGTTTTAAGGCTTGATGACAAGGTTTGTCTTGCTACTTATCTGAATGCCTTTGATTCAAAAATGGGTTACCTCCTTAGAGATAAGAATCTGATGACTCTCAGAGATTCCTTTAAGACAATAGTTAATATTGAGAGAAATAGGAGAGTATCAGGGAAGTTGGGTAGAAGAGATGATTGGAAGCCTGCTAGGAAATAATCAGATAGACTTTCTGCTGCTAAGCCTAAAGATGAGGTTAATATGAAGAATATTTTAAGTTCCATTAAGGATTTAAAGCCTAAACAAAACAAGAGTGTTAGGGCTCCAAATAATGGTAGCAGGCCTCTATCAATAATTTTGATAGGCAGCCAAGATTGTAGAATTATTTGTATACTACCCAATGGAAAGATGGGAAGCCTATTCTCCCACAAAGAAAATACAAGCCTGATGGTAACACTTCTGACCCTTTACAACAAAATTTTTTTAATACATGTGATGATGTCTCATGGTGCATAGCTTGTCAATCCCCACTCAGCCCTAATTATTGTGCAGTTGCTTTGAATATGTCTAAGAGTGAGGCACAACAAGAGAGAGAAGAACATGATCAACTATGTGATGAAAGTGGTTGTGCAATGACTTCTTCACTCTTGAAGAGTGAAGAAGAGTCTGATGAAGAAAATAAAGGCTAATACTTGTTTTCATCTGATGAAGATGAAGAAGGGGTTGATGACATAAGGTGCAATGTTTTGAGGGGTAATGATCCTTTTGCAGTAAGAAGACCCCCATATGAAGAAATTGCACAAATTACTGTAGATATGGTTACTCAATCAAGGATTAATTACAATTTGAGAAGTAAAGTAGTGGGAAATGCTGATGGTAGACCCTCTAGTATTTTTTTTAGATAGGAAGGAGCAGACACTGAGCAAGCACTAGGAAAATAAAAGCTTGTTGAAGGTATCAAGAGAACAAAGGTTAGGAAAGGAGATAAGCGTGATAATCCAAGTGTTGTCCACATGGTAAAAGTAAAGACATAAGAGGTAAGTGATCCATATTTTCCAGGGGATAAAAAAAGGATTGTGCCAAGCCTTTCTACTCAAGTTGAAGATGAAAATGTTGTTACTTTGAAGCAAGGCATTTCCGATTTGAATTACACTCTAGTTGATATGGGGCATTTATTTTCGCAAATCATAGTCAAAGTTCCACTCTTGGAGATGATGAGGATTGAGGAACACAAAGAAAAAACCTTAACATGGGTGAATAACATCTCTTCTACAAGAATGCAGGAGCAGGAAGAGGTTGAGAAAATGGGAAAATCAAAGAATAAATCTGATAAGAAAGTGAAAGAATCAGAGGTGGTTGTCTCTAAAATTCCCTAGGTGTTCTTAAGTACAAATCATGTGAGTACCCCTGCAAGAGTTGTTGATCCATTTTTCTCGAGTTTAGTCATAAATGGTAAGAGGCTAAAGAATTGAATGATAGACTCTAGAACATCAAATATTGTCATGCCGACATAGATAATAAAGTCATTAGGACTATAGGTTGATTCTCCTCATTGGAGATGTCAAGAAATGGACTCTAGAGAGGTATCTATCATAGGTACAATCAAGGCTCTACCTTATAGACTAGCCGCATGCTCAGAGAAGATGCTAACAATGAGTGTCTTAGTAGTGGATATTCCTCCTTAGTATGGAATGCTCCTATCAAGTAAATGGAGTGCCTCAATGTGAGGAAGCACTCAATGTGATCTCTCATTTGCAACCTTTGATATTACTGGTCAAAGTGTGAAGGTATCTAGAGAAATAAGAACCCCTCACATGATTGAGGAAAGTGATGATAGTAATATGAACTGTTTCTTGGATACTGACATTAAATCTTTCCAAGTTTAAGATGGGAAGGTTGGGGGAGAAAATTAGCGTGTGTTATTTACTGAAGAAAAGGATAATTTGGCAGACAACAATGACTTGTGGACAATGTACTTTGATGGCACAATCTTGAAGGAGGTAGTAGGTTTAGGAGTTATGTTAATAAATCCTAGTGGTAAGACCTACAAGTTCTCATTCACTTTGTTGTTACAATGTACTAATAATATTGCAGAGTACGAGGCCTTATTGATTGGACTAAGGTAACAAGGTTGGCTTCAAGACACAATATAAAGAATCTCAGGGTAATTGGAGACTCTGAATTGGTAATCTCTCAAGTAAGATCTAAATATGCTTCAAAAAATCAGAGACTAAAGCAGTATAGGAATGTTGTATGGGATGAAATAGAGAATTTTGATGCTTTTGAAATTGACTAGATGGATACAAATTAAAACAAAATGGAAGAATTGTTGGACAATATTTCTTTATGGCCAGAAGATATTACTTGTGCAGGAATCTCTAAGATTGAAATTCAATATAGGCCTTCTATCACATATAATATTGAAAGCTGGAAATTTTTTGTAGGTGATCTAGATATTTTGAGTTTTTTGTATTGTGACTCAGATTTTGGAAACAAAGAAATGGATTTTAGTGGGTATGTAGAGACTATGGATGGTAAAGATATTGTTTTTGGAAAAGAGGTCCTACAGCTGAAGTCAAACAGAGTTCCCAAAGGATTAGTTGTTCTTGAAAAGGATTTTGACAATAAGGACAAGTCCTTTTTTGCAAGGACTATGAACAAGCCTGATGACTTGGAGGAAGTGAATTTGGGGGTAGATGAAGCTCCTAAGAAGGTATACATTGGTAAAAAGATTTCCTCTAAACTCAGAGAGTCATTGGTTAACCTTCTCAACAAATGTAAACATGTCTTTACATGGTCTTCTGATGAATTGAAGGCATACAAAGAGGATCTTTTCCAACATGAGATTTCTGTGAAGGAAGGAACAAAACCTTTCAGATAGAAATTAAGACCTATCAATCCCACCTTGGCACTCAAGATGCAAGAATAATTAAAGAAGATGAGGGATGGTGGAATAATCAAACCAATAAGAAATTCAACATGGGTATCAAATTTGGTACCAGTAAGAAAGAAAAATGGTGATATCGAACTTTGTGTAGACTTTAGGATTTTGAACATCAATTCATTAAAGGACAATTATAGGTTGCCTAACATGGAAGCTATGTTACAAAGAGTCACTGGATCAGAATTGATGTCTATGTTGGATAGATTTTCAGGGTACAATCAGGTCTGATGAACTATAACTGATTGAATGTTTGAATATGTTAAGTTGATGATCACCAAGACACAGAAAGTTAATGCAAGACATTAAATTAGTTAATGTATTGTATTGTCATTGATGTCAACTTGATATAATCTGTATGGTCATGTACATATTTCTAAAGACTTCAGAGAACCAATGAATCAAGGCTATGCTATCAGTAATGCATAAAAGTCAAGTATTCACAAAGTGACTGTATACACCGACGGAGTGCACATCAACAGACAGAATAAACCAAATAAAGAAAAGTCATAGTGTTACCTGATGAGCAAAAGTACAACATTATTGACAAGAAAAGTCACAGTGTTTCCCAATGAGCAAAGAACAGTGTAACCCGATAGACATAATTACAGTATTGCCTGACAGACGGAGATCCCGAAGACAACTGAAGTCACATTGACGGAATAGTTAGTTATGAGCGATGACTAATTGAAGTATTGATTGACAGAACAAAGAGTTTAGAAATGACAAAATGCTTAGCTGTCAAGAGCTAAATATAGACTTAACTGATACTTATCATTGTTTTAATCAACAAGATAAAGCCAGAGATAAGTAAAGGATTTAAAGTTGCTTTGTCCAGTTGGCAAGAAGATCTCTATGAGATTAAAACTAGAGTTTTTTCTTTAAATCTAATTGGCAAGAATTGTGGATCATGCTAAGATCAAGAAAGCCAAGAAATGGTGAAATCATGTCTATATAAGAGACAAGCTTATTCTATATGAATAAGGGGAGTGACTAGAGAATAAATGCTAAAGAGATTCTGAAGGAGAAGAAATTCTTCATTCAGACCTGATCAATCTAGTTGAGAAAAGAGCTAAATTCTGCAGACATCGACGAATAGTTGTATGCACCCTAAAATGGTCGCCTAGACTTTGGGCCCCATTTATTATTTTATCATTTTATCAAATTTCTGAATCAATGCTTTGGAATATTTTCAATTCAAATCAATTTCCTTGTTCAAATTGTAATTAATTCAATTAATTCAATTATTTTAATATTTCCTAAGGTTTGATCATTTTTATTTAATTAAAAGATTTAATCTCTCTTTTAATTTAATAAAATTCCTCTTATTTAATTAAAAGATTTAATCTCCCTTTTAATTAAATTCCTCTTATTTAATTAAATTCAATTCCTCCCATTTAATTAAATAAAATTCTTCTAATTTATTTAATTGAAAGAAAACCTCTCTTTTAATTAAATAAATAAAAATCCCCACTTAAAGCACTTTATTTGTTGAAAAAGGAAATGAATTAAATTAAAAATTAAATAAAAATCCCTTTTTCTTCACATCTTTCTAAGTGGTGGGATTTTTGCCTCTTAATCATAGCCTTTGATTTTTGCCTCTTAATCTCAATCGTTCACTTTTCTTTAAAAGGAGACCTCTCCTTCTCATTTT
>MU226105.1:390691-457561 GCA_018584345.1 Thuja plicata
CTGGCAGCAGCTGCAGAAATTCATCCGAG
The DNA here is from genome assembly GCA_018584345.1 of Thuja plicata. Lineage (NCBI taxonomy): Eukaryota > Viridiplantae > Streptophyta > Pinopsida > Cupressales > Cupressaceae > Thuja > Thuja plicata. Next base: position 390,721 of record MU226105.1, read on the forward strand.
AAGCTAGGTTTTCCTTTAGGGTCATCTCCACTGCCTCCACTAGTAGATGCCATGCTCATAGCAGTACTCATTCTTGCTAGCACTTAGAATCTCTGGTTTGAATGATATTGAAACAAATCTAAGCACAACTCTCTGTATCACTTAGAAAATTCAATCACTCGAGAACACTGTAACAGCTCTGAATATCACCTTTTGCTTTAAAATAATTACTTTGCTCTGAGATCACAAACACGGTGAATAGAAATGAATGCAGACTCCTCTGTTTATAGCCACAAGGTTCAGAGTACATGGCTCAAAGTTCAGAAATTTCAGTTCTGCAATTAATTTGATATGCCATGAGACGTTCAAAAACCTAGCCGTAGTTTCTCGAGGTGACAGGAAATCAAATTTAAATCATGAGAATTTTGGCGCAATCACAAAAACAGTTAAGACAGATGACATGGCACTCTGTGATTTGCCTTCTGTCATACATCTCAGCTACCGTTTGTACACAGTAATCAAAAATTCTTTTATCTGATTGGCCGCCGGGTGATCTTCTCTGTCACATCCTCCACTTGGTGCCACTTTTATAGATCCTATTTATCTGGCAACCTCGCGACCTCATAAAGTCTCTTTGTCACGAGTATATCTCCTTAACCATGGTCTGATCATTAGATTTGGTGACCACGTAATTCCTTTACCTCAGGTAACCCAAGGCTCTCCAGCGATCAAGCGACTATGTGAAAATCTTAGTCGTGCAGGGTTAACCTTAACTCATCATTCTATCTCTAGACTACGCGACAAGCCGTTGCACTTAACATTTCATGGCAATCGCCAAGTCACTGGATACTCATTTCTCTTTTCAAGACTAGACGACAACCCTTTGGTCACTGAGTTGGGTGATAAGCTTAACTTAATCTTTCACTGAAAAGGTACCCTTTCTCTGTTTTCAGCGACCTCGCGACATACCTTAATCGCTTAGTCGAAAGGACTTTTTCCCTGGGGCACTTTTATCATGAGACTTAGCGACCACCGTCAGATCCTTTACGTCTTCATTGAACGGCTGTCTTTTAATCGCCATAGAAACTCACATACCCTTAAAATATTAAGAGACTTCATGACCGAGGGTAACATGACTTAAGTCTCCTTATCGCTTGATCCCTTTTCTTTATCTAGCGATCACCTGACAACCACTATCATTCTGACAGATGTCATCTATTACTTTGTCCACTTTATGCATTCTGGAAGTCTGAGTCATCACTCCTGTTCTGGCGACATCCCGACTGAGTAAAATCACTTAACCTGAAACTGTTAATCGCTGGGTCGGGACTGTTATCTCTTAACCGCCAAATACCACGAGACCACGCGACTGAAGAAAAACCTTAACTATTTGAATGTCCTGATCCAGCGATCACGCGACATGAAGGAAGCGCAAAGTCGAAAGACATTTCTTTGACCTGTTGACTCTTCAAGCGATCACCCGACTGAAGGTGGGTCCCGTTCATTTTAAAGCTCATAACATGATTATCAAGCGACAACCCGACCAAAGGAAGATCGCTAAGTCTCGAGACACTTAGAGAATATTCTATTTTTTAACAAGATTAAGTGACACAAGGTAAAAGCAAAGTCGGGAGATGTTTTGGCATATTCATTTCTGGTTATGCGATCAAGCGACCTGACTTAAACTTTTATATAGCACATGCCTTTAGTGACTGAAAAAGGTAACGGGGAAATAGAAAGACATGGCTAAGGGTTAAAAATACATCGTTTAACATTTGGCCTTAGGGTTTTTGCAGGGTTTTTGACAATTTTGGCAAGGAATTAGCATGAAAACCTAAAAATTTTCAGAGAGGAGGGCAAGGAACAGGGCAAAACAGCAAAAACACGAAATACAACCAACACCCCTAAAATGGATGAAAATAGGAAAGGACAGTTAAGTTGTATGTTGTTAAGTATGCAATAATTCAATGAAAACTATGGTGGAGGAGCAATGATGGAGTACTGCTCAAATGTGTGGATTTGATAGATCTAAGAGCTTGATGGAACAAATGCATGATGGTGCATGTGGAGGCCATTATATGGATAAGACTACTGCACTCAAAATTATTAGATCTGGTTTTTAGTGGCCAACTATCTTCAAAGATGCTCACAATTATGTTAAGAAATGTGATGACTGCCAAAGATTTGCAGGTAGGCTCAAGTTTGGGGGAAATTTTCCTTTGAAGCCTATTATAGTGGAAGCATTTTTTTAGAAATGGGGAATGGACTTCATTGGTGAGATTTCAAACAAGTCAAGTAGAGGTCATTCATGGATTTTAGTAGCAATTGATTATTTTACTAAGTGGGTTGAATCAATCCCCACTAGAAGAGCTACTAGTAAGACTGTGATTGATTTCATGCTGCAAAATGTCTTTATTAGATTCAGATGTCCATAGAGTATTGTGGTGAATAATACAATGTGCTTTAGATTAGAAGAGTTTAGGACTTTCTTCCAATAGTATGGGATCCAAATCTCTTACTCATCCCCATATCATCCACAAGGGAATGGCCAGCTGAATCCAACAATAAAAGTTTGATAAAAATTCTTAAGAAGATGTTGGATGAGAACAAGAAAGCCTAGGATTTAAAATTGTAGCCAGCACTGTGGGTTGATAGAGTAACAATCAAGAAAGCTATTGGTTGTGCACCTTTTGATTTGGTGTATGGTATTCATGCTAGGTTGCCTCAAAACAATCTATTACAGATGTACAAATTTTTTCAAGAGTATGATGAAGAGATGGATGATGATATGAGAATTAGAATGATTTATTTGATACAACTAGATGAATCAAGACGGGATGCACATGACAAGAATGTTCAGCTACAATTGCAGTATAAGAATTTTTTTGACAGAAGAACAATTGTCAGAAGTTTTAAAGTTGATGACTTGGTCCTGATGTGGAATGCCAGACTTGAAGATAAAGGCAAACATGGTAAGTTTGATCCTATTTGGCTTGGACCATATATTATTGACAGTAAATGGGGTTCATTTTCTTATATTCTTAAAGATCTAGTCGAAAATGTTTTGGAATTTCCAATTCATGGACAATTCTTAAAATCTACTTCTCTTGAAGTCTCAAATCCATGAACAGTAGGTTGTAAATAGGTCTTTATAGTTTTAGGGCATGTGTTTTAGCTTAGGTTTCTTTCTCATAGGTGGTCTTATTTTACCTAAGATTCAGAGTCCTTTGCATGCCTTCCAGAGGCATGCATCCCCAGATGGAGCCACTGTTAGTCCTTTTTCTGAAAAAATTTCCTGGCTATGTCCTTTGCTCTAGTTTCTAAATTTGTTTTATGTCTCTAGCCTAAAACACTAAGTCTTTGTGAAAGGTCCATGTCTTAAACCCTAAACCCTCATGGCTCATTCTAATTTAAGTTTCCTTTCCAAGTCACTTAAGTCAAGTTTTAAGTCATGTGTGCTTTTCCAGGCCTTTTATCTCTTAATCTTGTAACCACAACCAAATATTCTTTTTCATTCAGTGATCACGTGTAGGCCATCGATCAAGTTCTCTTTAATTTATTATATCACAAATGGTGCATAATCTTGGGATAAAAGTCAAATTCATGGAATATTTGGAGATTTCGCGTGCACCATAGATCTTGCTTTGTCTTGGTCTTGATCGTGTGGTTGGCTCGCAATCGCTAGACAAATGTAATGTCAACCCTTTAATTTGGAGATTAAGCAAGGGCTATAGATATTTCTCTTTTCTTGGTTTTATCCCATGGCTCACATGTAATCTCAAAGTAAACCATGAGTTAAGTTTTTCTTTCAGCGATTCAGAGACTCAGTTGTCACGTGATCTCTAGATAGACCCAAGGTCACGGCCGGGTTAATTTTTCCCTTTGGTCGTGAGATCTCTGAATGCACCTGGGGTTAAGTGAAGTGTGTCAAGATTAAATGGTGTTCATTGATCTTGTCAGAGATGTGTGGTTCATGCTAAGTCTCATAATCAAATGGCCAAGTACAAATTTTTTCAGCGATTACGCGCAGGCCGTTGATCTTGTTGAGTTCTTGTGTTAATAGTGTGTCTTGCACGTGATCTCAGAACAAAATAAAGGGTTAAGAAATGATCTAGCAACCTAGTGATCACATTTATCTCCCAATATCTAGATTTAACTACAGTAAAGGTCAGGTTAAGTCAGACAAAGTATAGGTTTATTCAAAGATTCATCGCAAGTCATTGATTGAGTTCTTTTTCTGACATGATCATAGGGCTGTAGCATGATCTCGTAATGTAACTTGAGTTAGGAAAAGTATTCAGTGACTTAGAGTTTCCTTCATTTTCTGAATCTCTAGATTTAATCATGGATAAGAAAGGTAAGTCAGAGTTCAAGTGGAGTTTGCACGGATGGATCGTGGTCATTGATCAAAGTAGAGATCTAGGGCTGGCGTGTAATCTCATGAAGAATTGATGAAGTACAAAAAGATTTCAAGATCTAGCACAAAATGTAGATCAGGATCAAGATGAGTGGCTGGTGCTTAATCTCAGAATAAATTGATGATGTCATGATATATCTGGAGATCTAGCGCAGACCGTAGATCTTTTTTAGATCGTGTGCATGGCATTTATTCTCAGAAACAAATGAGCAGGTAAAAATATATTATGAGATTACACATGCATCGTAGATCTTGATTGAATCCTACAGTCTGCATTTAGACTCTTAATAAAATCTTGGTTAAGATATGTTCTTGCGACTTGGAGATTTCTTCAGTCATGTGATCTCTAGATTGATGCTTGACTCAGGTAAAGTTAAGGTGGACCAGATAGATTAAATCTGGACCATTGATTAAAGAAATATCTTGTGGTCTGTGCATAATCTCAAGAGAAGACTTAGGCTAAGTTAAATGTTCAAAGACTTTGAGATCCTTTCAATTGCGTAATCTCCAGATGAACCCGAGTCAGGATCAATTTAAGGTGAGGTTCCCAAGGATCAAATTAGTGCCATTGATATGCATGAAGATCAATGAGTTATTTGTAATCTCTAGACAAAAGTAAAAGATTCTTTTTCATTCTGAGATTTGGCGCGAGTCGTTTATTTGATCTTAATCTTGTGGCATGCGTATGATCTCCAGATGGAACTAGGATTAGTCAAATAGACTAGTGACTTAGACATAAGAAGAGATCTGCTGACTAAAGTTAAAGTGAAGGTTGAAGACTCGTTAAAGGCCAAGGAAAAAAATAAAAATTAAAGTGCAGGCAAGTCTTGATAGATCGTGTGGCGGGCGTACTCACTCAAAAGGAAGATGCGCGTGATCTAACCATTGATGCATTGTGCCTTGCTGGAATGTTTCCATTTAGTTAGCGGGACCTACGATTTCTGATCTGAGGTCAAAGTAAAGGTTAGTCAGGTTAGTTTTGATCTGATGGTGGGCGTAAAGCCTTAAGGCCAAGATGATCGAGATCTAGTATTCAAGGCATTGTGCCTACACAACGCATGACAAGATTTGTGTTGGGCTTGGTTAACTTAAAGTTGATCGATGGTCATGTTTAAAATTTGAGAAAGGACTTGATCTCGATCATTGATGTGTTTAGTGCCAGAAGGATTATCTGTTGTAACAGTAATTTGAATTTTTTAAAGGTCTCTAAAGGTTTTTGTCATAGTTGCGAGTTCTGAAATTTGCAAGGGAGTGGCTTGAGGTTTTATTTCTCATGATCAGTTTTAATGGCACCATTTGAGTGGCTGGGGATGCTTTCTATGGTCCTAGAAGCATTCAATGCAGTATGGTGGTCTCATATGTTTCTGGTATACTTCCTATTTCAGCATGTTTCTGCCCATGCCATGAGTTCTCTACATTTATGAGATTAGATCTTTTCTTGCGACTTGACGAGTGATATGTTGGATCAGATCTTTTTATGATCTTTTAGAGAAAGCTCAGCCAAGAAGAAAGATAGTTATTAATTTTTGAGAAGGATTTCTATAAGAAAAACCCTCTTCTAGGGTTTTTCTTCTTCTATTTATCCATCTCTCTTCTCGGTTGTAAGGGCTCTAGAATTTTTGTCTTATAAAGTGTGAATCCAAGGTTTTAGTTCCAAGGATATAGAAAATTCATGTTAGACTATAATTCATGATAAGAAAGATAGTTCTTTGATCCTTTGCAAGTTATTGAATGGTGTAATCATTTGGTCATATTGTTACAGAGTTTTGACTCATTATACTTAATATAAGTTTCTTTGTTTCAAGTCTCTCCTTGGATTTCATTGTATGAGTTTTGGATTTTATAATCTATTACATAGAGTTATCCATGTATGTGTTCTATCCCATAGTTCTGATTTAGGATTGGATTAAAGTATACTTTGAGTAGAACATAGATTCATTTTATGTATATGCATAAGGATCTTATAAGTAAGTGTATGATCTGAGACATTTGTGTTTATGGCTATGAGTCTTGGTCAATAAGTTGTCTTCTATTACAGTATTTTGATTTGAAAGATATCCCAATGGATAAGGCACTGATCAAGAGCTAGTTTACTCTTTGTTGATGCATGTTTGAGAGAGTTTGGTTATGTTCTCTATTTTAAACATCAAAACCATATTCAAGTCTCTATTATTTATGGTTGTTGTTTGTTGTCTTATATGATAATTGAGAGTCAATGAATGTCTGGTTAAAATTCAACACTTTCTTATCATAGATCTGTTGTTAAATCCAGAAGTAAGTGAAGAGTTGTAAAATTTATATCAAATTTGGATTAGGTGAACCCGCCTTGGTTTAACAGAGCCAAAAGTGCATAGGGAACTCTTTTTCCCTATAGTTGGTCTAGTTGTCTTGCAAAGATTTCATACTTGGAGCTAACCACTCCTAACATCAATCTCAAGGCATATTGGTAGCTTTGAGTATCATAAACATTTTCAATCACCAACAAGTGTTCTACCACAATCCACAATGGATTTGTTTCTTATTTCATCTATACCATTTTTTTTTGTGTTATCAGTGTAGACATATGCCTGTTTATACCATGTTCATTGCAGAAGAGTGTAAATTGATAAGATGTAAACTCTCTGCCTCCATTAGATCTCAGATATTTCATCTGTCTCCCTATTTATTTTTCAACTCTATCCTTGTACCACTTAAACATTTGAAATTCATCTAATTTTTCTTTAAAAAACATAACCGACATCATTCTAAAATAATCATAAAAAAAAATATTAAGTATCTATCTCCATAGTAGCTTTGTGTTCTCATGGGACCACATAGGTCGGTGTGTACCAATTCCAATATACCTTGTGTAGTATAGATTTTTCTTGTAAAGATCAATTTATTCATCTTACCTACTTGACATCCCTTACACATTACATTCTCAGGTTTTTCTAGACTCGGTAGACCTCTTACTCAGTTCTTTTTACCCACTTTGATTAAGTTGTCAAATTTAACATGACATAGCCTTTTGTGCCATAGCCATACATCTTCAATCTTAGCAAACAGAAAAATATTTATGGATATGTCAAGGTAGAATAATTTACCTTTAGATTGACCTCTGATAGAAATTAGATTTCCCTTTTGATCAAATACTTTAACCTTCTTGTTTTGAAATTCTAGTTGGTGAGCTGTATTATTTAACTATACCACACTACACAAATTATATTTCAAGCCTTCAACCCAATAAACATCATTACACTTAGTATTGTTCAGAAGAATTATAGAACCTTTTCCTTTCACAGGATATGGGGCATCATTTACAAATCTAACATTACCACCATTATGCTCTTTCAAAGTAATAATCTTATCAGTATCACCAGTCATGTGGTGTGAGCCACCGCTGTCTATAATCCATGTATCATTTTTAATTACTTGTAATATTAGGGATTTTTCTTCAACGTACCTTTCTTCATTAGACTCATCTTTAATAGAAACATAAACAACTTCTTCTTCATCTCCAGTGTCATCATTGGATGAACCTCCTGCATCAATGTAGTATGCTTTCTTTCCTTTGTTCTTGGAGTCTTTGAATCTTCTAAATCTATTCTCAATCTTATTGTTGTCTCTGTTATCTTTCTTATTATTATTTTCAGGACAATTAGAAGCTACATGACCAATCTTATTGAATGAATTTTTTTTTTCAAATGTAGCTTACCTCTGTACTTTCCTTTACCTCTCGGTAGCCTCCTAGCCAATAATGCTTCAAAATCAACTTCATTATTTTCATCTTCAACATATAGATATTCAAGTTCACTCTTACAACTATGAAACTTTTTCACTAGCACTACTTTCAAATCCATCACTAGATCTAGAATCTCTAGACTTCCCAATAGTCAAAGATGATTTGAATGCAGATTCAATCTTAGAAGTAGTAGGCAAACTATTATCAAAATTATTCAGCTCAAAAGAAGTTAGCTTACCGATTGTAGCATCTAGGGTAACAACCATATGTGGAATGGATCTCAGGTCTAGAATAGTAGACACTCGGATGACATAGATAGGTAGAAGTTTTCTAAGAATCTTTCTTGTAACATCTAATTTTTTAATATTTCTACTAGCACCTCTAATAGCAATAGCAATCTCCTTTAGTCTTGTGTTGTATGTTGTGATGTTTTCTCCTTCTTTCATTCTCATTGATTCAAACTTTCCTCTTAAGCTTTCAACCTTATCTTTCTGAACATGTTGACCTCTGCCAAGAACTAGTGTAAGTCTATCCCACATCTTCTTAGTAGTATCAAACCCTTCTAAATCATTTAACTCTAGGTCGGTGAGAGTAGAAGCTATCTCTATCATCACTTATGTATGTTCTTTTCTTTCTCTTATCATCTCAAGTGTCAGAGGACCAAATGGTGTGTTAGTACTGTATATTGAAAATTTTCAAATTTCAAACATTGACCTTGTTCCCACATATTCTTGTTCAAAATCTATGTATTTTTATGTGAAAAGGGTTCAAAATTTGTTAAGCCTTCAGTTTTTCTTGTTTTAAGCTTAACCAAACAGTCTCACTATTCATTTTGAATGGTCTTTTGAGTCTACAAGTGAGCGAGTCATTATTTGGGTTGTCATCGTGCAATTGCGATCATGTTGGAATTAGGAAAGTTTACTGTGTGAGTTAGCGACATGGTGGTCAAAAGGTTCATCGTGCAATCATAGTATGTATAAGAATTCAAGTCTTTTATCAGTGACTGCGCGAAGTTGTGAGGTTTGTTATTTATTTCTCAATCGCAGAGGTCTTAAGTTGTCATTTTTTTGGCTCAGCGAGTAAGCGAGGGGTTAGTTTATAGCACATTATGCAGTCGCGGTTGTTTTATGTCATGAGATTTTAGATCTATGACTGAGTGAGAATTATGAAGTCAAAGTCGGTTGTTCACTCATAGAATGTTTTGGTTCATGTATTTTTTTGCGTGAGTGCTCGAGGAAGTCAAGTTAAAAATATCAATCACTCGCTGAGGTTTTGACTAATATGTTTTTTGCTGTGCAAGTAGGAGATTTAGTATATTTTAATGATTAAGTGGTTCTTGTCACTCAGTCACATTGGAATCTTTCAAGGTTATGAGGTGAGAAAGTACACAACTAAAAGATCAAGTTTGTTATCGTTCACTCGCTGGTGATTTGTTGTCTAAGTCTTTAAGCTTGTGAGTGCACGGTGAGGGAAAAAGGCAAGTTGTCGCTCAGTCGCTAATGAAAAAATTCAAGTCAAAAAAGGTCAGCGAGTATGCAACTAATTGACTGTAAAGGATTGTTGAAAGTACTTGCTTACTCACGTAAGGTTTTCTCATAAAGAACTTCAAGGTGCTAGTACACGACTGTGGATAATATAGATCATTGGTCACTTGCTGATAGTATTGGGCTAATGTATTTTGTAGTGCAAGTGAGCGACGGGTTAGAAGATGTTGTAAGAAATGGATCATCACTCACTCGTAAAGATAAAAGAGTATATTAAAAAGGCACAACGAGTGAGCAAGAGGAAATAATTCATGATTGGTTCTAATCATCGCTCACTCCCTCATATTCGAATATGATGAGCTAGAGGTTAGCGAGTGCGTGACCAAGGAAAGCTTGAGCAATGGATTTGTAATTTCTCACTCATGCGGGTTTGAAGAAAGTGAGATTTTAAGCAGCGAGTTTGTGACTGATAAAAGGAAGTGTGCTACCTCTCACTTGCACAGGTCTAAATGTAACAAATAAAGGGATAGCGAGTGTGCAATTAGTAACTGATCTAGCTACTATTTAGGTCATCGCTTAGTCACAAAAGATATAAGTCCAGACAAAGAGAGACCACAAGTGCATGACTAGTTGTAAGGAAGGGTCTTATCGCTCACTCGCAAGGACATTTTTGAATGTAAGTTTCGTACAGCGAGTATGCGATAATTTGACAAGTGTCCCATTCCCAGGTTCTGAAATACAAAAAGGTAAAAAAGTGTGTACTCTGTTCCAACAAGGATGAAGGAGTGTGAATTAATGGTAGCATTAGTTTCAGAAAGTTAACTATATGACACTGCAAGTGCGAGAATTTGCATTCAAGTGGACAAGACACCGATTTGATGGCTATAAATATAAATGATTGAGCTTTTTTTTCTGTACAACTCTTGTTTCTGCCTTTGATAATTTTTGAGAAAGCAACAGAGCTCATTTCTTGAGATTGCATTCTAAGAGAGAAGATGAGTCAAGCTACTACCAGTGCAGCCTCACAAGGGTCTGAGAAGAAAAAGTTGCAGGGAAGAAATATATGGAAGAATTTGCTGAGTTATTGCTTGGAACATCAAATGCAAACATCACCAATTGGGATGAACGGAAGGATAGATGGTGCCAGTGCAAAAATCCTGTTACTCCCAATTTCTTTGGTAATACTCTTTTCCATTATTTCTGGAATAATAGGGTTAAAGCAGTTCCTATTAGTAATCCTTGGGAATTGAATATGGAAAAATTAATTGTGCCTGATGTCTATATTGATATAGACCTTATAAAAGGATTAGCTAAGAATTATTGCCTAGTAGCTAGGGTAATTAGAAAGAAGAACAAAGAAGCCCTAGTGTATATAAATAGAAGATCAGTAGTAGAGGTCTTTGGAATCACTGGTGCATTCTGCACGGAAATTGACTTGGAAAATATACAAGTAGATTACAAAAAGAGGGAGAAATTGATCAAGAAGTATGAGATGCCCAGATTCATGCCTAGGGTAAATAGAAATCTCGTGATAATCCCAAATAATGTTCAACCACCTTTCGACCTGTCCCTTTTCCACCATTATGTGAAATGCACAGTGTATGGCCTAAGAATAGTTTTAGGTTTTGATGGAGATTCTAGGTTTTGATGGAGATTCTACTGTTTCTCTAGACCTACTTATGATGGCCATGAATATCCAGCACCTAGAGGTCAATTCAGATTATGTTTATTTGGGGTACATAGTTGAAGCTATACATACTGCATTGGTAGATATACAGTCAAATGTTCATGTACCAAATTTTAAAAATTACCCACATCTGATGCTTATGATTCTATATTACAACAAGGCATCCATGGATAACGAGATGGAGATATTTTCCTCAGAATATGGTGTTAGTATGCCAAGCCAAAGGTGGACTCAGGTATGGGACAGTGCTTCTATGAACTCATCTTTTGTAAGTTTTTGTAGTTGGATTGTGGATCCAATTTTTGATTTATTGGGAGCAGATAGGGAGAGATTACCAATTGAGGTTAGAAGGATTTTAAGACTTTGGCATTTTGTTCAAAATTGGCCAATTACTCACAATTGGGGTGAATTTTTATTCTTTGACCAATTCACTGTTATAAGGGTATATGGTTGTTCACAACCACCTCATGTTCTACCCAAATTTGTTCCTCTTAGGGTTGCATTTTAGAGTTCATTTGGAAAATCACCTGGGTGGATGAAGAATTTTTAGAAGGACATAGGAGGGGTACTTTAATCACTAGGTTATGGGTGGGGTTTTATTTCTCTATTGGGAAGAGAGTTTTTGATTTGATCAATGATTTCTTAAAACAATATAGGATGTCCACAATAGTTGCTAGATTTTGTGACCTAGAACAGTTCATAAAGATAGCTTTGAAAACTATGGTTTCCTGGGTACCAATCAGAGATCATGCGCCATTAGATGATGAAGTTGTTGTGAGGAAAAGGTTGGATAGAGTTGAGGTACAAGAGAAAAGAAGAAAATGGAAGGATCTTCTGAGGGCTGAAAAAGAGTGGAAGGAATCTGACAAAACATTTTCTAGTTTTTTCCTTGATAGTCCATACTTGCAAAGAATGGAAGAAATACTAAAGTCATATGACACTTTAATGGCACAAATACCATAGTTCAGTGCTGAGGGTGCACAGTCCTAGGGATCCCCTCTTGCTATTGCACTACATGATCAGGAGCATTTGGAACAACAAAAAGAACAGTATCAAGAAGAAGAAGAGGCTGGTGAAGAAGCTACTTCTACCAGAGAACCACCTAAGAAGAAACAAAAAATAGAGCACAAGATGGTGCAATATAGAAAAATCTTGGCTAAAGCTATGATAACACAGCATGGAAAATACTTTAGGAAATTGAAAAGGGAATGGAAGAAAGAGTCTCAAGATGAAGGCCATGGAGATAATCAGATGATCCTATTTCTACAAATTGATGAGAGAGTAATTATGGCAACTGAATTCATCAAGGATGATGAATTCATAAAATTTGAAGAATTCAAAAATTTCTTGATCAAGTTAAAAAAAAAGGATTTGAGGCAATGCTTGATCACAGGTGAAGGACAAGAGGAAAAGGATGAGGAGATTGTAAAGACACTCCAGGATTATGATCCGGAGAGTGAATTGATTACTATGGAGCAGGCCATATTATTGGTACAGAATAGTGGGGTGTTGTTAATGCCTGATTGGGACTTTCCATTCACTTTCATTATTGATAAAATTAGAAGGCAAGAAGACCCTTTTTTAAAGATAGAATTCAAGATAGATAATGTATTGAAAGGATTAGGATTTGATCCTAAATCTAAGACCTCAGCCATTTGGTCCCTAGTCCCTGCTACATAGAAGCCTTTGGTCATATGACTATTAGAGAAGAAAAAAGAGTTGATAGAATGATTTGGAATTTACAGAATACCAGTGATACTGAGATTTCCTAGCTCATGACTCAGGTATCTTTCATGAATTTAGCAAAAATAGAGGATTTGTCAAAGAGGTATGAAACAACCTTTGGTCAAATGATGGATCTGGCCAAGAAACATGAAGAATTTGTGATTCATAACCACACCCTGGAGGAGAAAAAGGAAAAATTAAAGAAAGAATTAGAAGAAATCAAGAAAAATACAGCCCCAAGAAGTATCAAAAGATGAAACAGATGCTGCAATAGAAACAAAGGAGGACTCAACACTGGCACAAGGCCAATCTAAGGAGCTATCATAGGGACAAAATAATAATGTTATGTCTATTGTATTGCCTATACTACAACATTGAATTGATGTTTTGAAGAAAAAGACTGAGATAGTGTATACACTATATAGCTCACTACAAGAAGCCTCAAAGATAGCTGCTGAAGCCATGACATTTTAGGATCCTACCTTCAAAACTTGGTCAAGAAGAGATAGGCTAATGGACAAATTGAAGACAACAATGTTATACAGTGATGATTTTCCTGACAAAATCATAGATACTATTGAGATGATTAATGAAGTGAATGATACTTATTCTTTCTTCAATGGAAAAGATGAGCTAATAGATAACAAATTGCAATTATTTGGTGATCAGTGCCCTCCATTAGTTCCAAAAATTTATGATGAATCAGGTGTGTTAAAACCACAATCAAACTGGTAAGAAGAATTTGATGGAATATGCAAGGATGAGGAAATGAAACAATGCCTGGAAAAGGATACTGATGTTGAATATTGTAATGAATTGATTGATAACCTTTTTAAGGTTGAAATAGATATGACAGATTTTTTTGCCGAGGCCAGAACAACCATGGATGCCAGGTGGACAAAAGTTGTTACTAAGCTGGAGTAGGAGAAGAATTTTGATTGGCCCATCGCCTATTAGAAACACTAAGAGGGGGGGGGTGAATTAGTGTTTGTCTATTAATTATAATTCAGTAACTTTAAACTTGAATCAAATAGATAAAAAATGAAGCACAACACATAACACAAGATATGATTATGAGGAAACCTTGATCAGAGGAAAACCCCGATGGGAATTAGTACCCACAAATGATTGTACTAGTATAATGAACCTGTTAAAGTTCCTTTGCTCTATTAGGAGCAGTCTTTACAATTCAAGTACAATGACCCTGTTAGGAGTCTTTACAAAAACCTTGTTAGAGGTGGTTGGCTCACTGTCAGAGCTCATTTCTCAATAAGATGAAGGATACAACCTTCTGATAACTGATATACACTGTATCAAAAATGAACTGTTGTAATGAAACTATTGTCTAATTAGTTCCATTTATATGCTGATGCTTTAATCTCTTGTAGACTTCTACTTCATAATAGTTTTCTGATATTGATCTTCTGAATATCTTCTCTACTTCTTTTTCATCGACACACCTAATACAAAAAAGCATGTCTAGTATATATACATGCTTGAAAAGATGCAACTAAAAACAAGACCTTAGTCGACCCAAAAACAACATGCACAATGCTTCTAAACAAATTGGTTTAAGCATGTTTACATGAATGATTAAGACATAATTACAAACTTATTACAATAGGCGCATAACCTTTAAAAATCAAAATATTATACGCTGATTCAAACTCAAAGGTCAGCTCCATACTCTATTTTCTGAACTATTAGTGTCACTTAATCTTCCTTTAATTTCTCCGTACTATTATTCTGTACCATGCATGTATAGGGTAAACACAAAAAAATATCATAGAGCTTATGTATGAATGCGCATAGTCTGAATCGATCGTACGCAAGTGTGTTAGTGCTCTAATCAACTGAATAACTTTGAACTATTTTGTTTTCTGTACTTAGTCAATTTTTCTCTTCAAAGTTTATTGTCAAAAATTCATATGACTTTGTTTCCATAATGATAACAAAAAACAATTCATATACACCCTGAGTGTCAACTTGCCAACAATCTCCCCCTTTGTTATTAATGGCAACAAAGGAATGTGGCCAAGTTGCTTAAACTTTGACTTAACAACAAAAATATTTATATCATAACTTTGGCTATATAAAATAATCCTTATATACATACATTACCCCCCCTTTGAAATTAATGACAAAGGTGTCAAAATTGTGAGTCTCTAGGTACTTACTTGAAGTACACATCTGGATAAGAAATCTAAAGATTCTTGATCTCTTGCTGCCAGAATGCCTTCAGTGCATCAACTATCTGAAGATGGGCACATAAGGCATATGTAAGATTCTCCATCTTTGTCAGATCCATGCAGGGTCCTTGTTCATATGTGGAAATGGTTGCATCTATTTGTTTGATGTTCTCATTCAAAACAGCTAAGGAGGGCGCAAGTGCATTTCTCAGTTGGGTCTGCCTGATCCTTATCTTGCTGATCTCTATCTTAGCTTTTTCAATCTTGTCTATCTATCCTTGATAGATATTGTTGTAGATATTGATGTCTTGGGATGATGTTTCAACTGATTGCCTTATGTTATCAACCAAGATATCTACCTCCTCAATCTTCTTGATGTGCTCAGAAGTGAGTTTGCCTCTGTCCATGCAATTTTTGATTACTTTCCTGCCTTTTGATGCCAACTCCTTCAGAATTGTCTGACCAATTTTCAATGAATTGAGATCTAAAGAGAATTTCTTTACCAATTCATCCAATCTTTCCTTTTTTTAATTTTCCTCTACAGTTCTAGTAGCTAAGTCTACTAAACTTGTGAAGTGTGCTTTGAATCTTGTTAAGATGCTATCGACATCATCAACTGACTAAATTTTAGCCACTTTCTTATCTGCTGGTACTAGGCCATTCAAAATGTTCACTGAATCCAAAAAGAGAGGATTTATCATAACTTGTTTCTCTTTGGCTTTCTCCATGGCTAAGACACTGATCTTGATCAAATCTTCTTCTCCCCATGCATCTTGGCTTCCTGAGTCAGGGGTTAAACTTGACAAAAATGAAGTTGATGGTTGAATAGATGGAGTGAATATAACATTTTGAATAGTATCCATACATTCAATTTTCACTGGGATCTCCATAACGCGTGGTCTATTGGATTGATTGTCTTCTTCATTATTCAAATTTGTTGAATCTTTAGGAGGAGCTTCATCAATGCATACCTTCTCTGTCTCTTCACTGCTGACAAATGATTTTTCAAATTTGTCCATATCATTATCTGAAGCTATCATGGATATCTTAACATCATTGATCACAGTGGTTTCTTCTGAATCTTTGGTTTTATCAGAAGGTGATGAAACTGTGGGCGCTAAATCCTGTGGACCTGTCATAGGCACATTTATAATCACTAGTTCTTTATCCTATTTGGGAGTGACTAGAGTCACTTTAGCTATAGGCGTCATTGATAGATACACGTGTCTATCCAAAAATACTTGCTCAAATGCTTTCTGAGTCTCTTCACCAACTAGTTCATACTCTTTGTTCATAATATGAAGAGTGCTTGTTTTGGTTCTGAGATGAGGTTCTATCAAATCTAACAGTATTTCTTTCTCATCATGTGAGAAAATAGGGAGAAGACTATCTAATTTTTCTTCTCTAATCCTCATATCTTCCTCTATTACTTGTCTTTTCAATAGGTCTAGTATGTTCCATACTTTTTCTGGTATGACTGTCTTGAGTTCCAATACTGACCTTTTAAAATTGATCATATGAGAGATAATCATAGAATGAATTTCTGATTTATCTATCTCTTGGTACTTGTCATAGACATTTTTAATAGAGTCTAGTCTACCTTCATTAAGAATTTTGTTCCTTAAGAATGTCATACTATGTCTGAATCCTACCTTCAGAGGGGCTTGCGTGTTCTTTACTTTGCTCCTTATTGTCCTTGAGGATGGGTGACCTGTGGGAACTTTCTTCCTTCTTCTTGTCAACTTTCTTGGTACTGATGGTGGAGAGGAATCCAATTCAATAGTAGTTGATGACGTAGATGTACCTTCATCATATTTCTTCTTTTTCTTCTTGGGGATATCATCATATTTTTCTATTTTGAATTCTGTTTGTTTGAGTTCTCTTGCATATTTATCTTCCCTAGCTTTGTCTAGGTCTTCTTGTGTGACACCACGAACTTTTAGGATATTGGATGTAATCCTTGATGCCTTCCTTTTGTTCTCTCCACTGTATAAGACATAATCAACTTGATTTGTCTTCTCTTCATATGTACCCCATCTTGGTTCATTTGTATCTTTTTGTGCAGACAAAAGACCTTGTGCATATCCTTCCAACACATGTTCTTCAACTTCATAACCAAGTGGATGAATCCATTTGGTTCTTGGCTCAACTGCTTCCATACAAGTATAGTCAATTTCCACCATGAAGCATATGGTGTCCTTGTATTTATCAACTATATTTTCTGATATTATGAACCTCTTCTGCATCTTTATCCTGAATGTTTTGATCTCCATGTCTATATAATCCTTTACATTGCTTTCTGATGTAGCCTTTAGTGAAATTTGGGACATAGTAAGTTTACTCCTGTCTAGGTAAAGATTAGAGAATTTACCAACAATGTGGAAGCATAGGTAGATAATAAAAGAGCCAAATCTGAATATTTTTCTCTTGTCATGCTTGGTAGCCATAATGTTCTCAATTTTTTTTGCATGCAATATCTCATAGAGATTATACTCAGTGTTATCTTTTACCATCCTTATTGCTGCCAGAATAGTAGCTGCGGACACACTATTCAATCTTCTTGCGTGCTGAAACTTGTAACCAAGTGTCATTGTGAGAAGTTTGATGTCTTCTTCCACAATGGGATCAACATTCATCCCACACCTATCACTTCTGGATAAGCATTCTTGTTCAACCTATTTCTTTACATCTTTACTAGTTGGAAGAACTGGTCCAACCTTAGGGAGTCTGGTCATCTCGTGAACAAGATCAATAGTAATGCAAATAGGAACTTCACCAATCCAATATAGATCATCATGTATTCTACTAGGTATGATTTTAACCTATTCTGGTTCATAGAACTCATGCGTGTTTGAATACTCAAAGATAGGGTTATCAGTGAGATGCATGTATTCATCCTTGAATGAATAATCTAGTTTCATCATTGATGCCATAAGAGTTGCTATGCTTTTATCCCCAATAGTTTCCTTCTTACAATATATGTATGCACAAATGTCCTCTACATTTATGACTCCTAGCAGATTCTTGGAGAATGCCCCTTCTACATCATCTAGTATAGACTTAAATGGATGCTTCTTAAACACATAGCTATTCTTCTCAGGGATGTCAAACACTGTAGTAGTAGCCATTACTTACTTGATAGTTTCTTAAGTAGGGTTTCCAGAGATTTTGAAATGATGCGTCCACTAGGGTTCTATTTCAACTTCAATTTGCCTTGCTAATCAACCAATAGTTATCTGTTGATGCTTTGATGCTAAGATCTCTCATGCTCTCTGAATTCTCAATCTTGAATGCAAAAGTGAATATGAGAGATCTCTTTACTAACTTATATAAAAGTTACTGCATTTAATGCTTATTGTCGTAGAGTGGTTTACATTGAGAATTTCAATCTTTTCTTCTATCATTGTTCAAGCTATGCATCCATGCATACTTCCTCAATTCATCACCAAATACATGAATTCATAGGTGCATACTGAGAGGTGAGTATACCAGCCATGTAGGGGTTCAGAGCTAGAATAGCTCCCCCTAAGATGATGAGGGTTATCTAACCAGAAGTAGAAGGTGCATCTACTATGGATGCATCTACTACATTGTTCTCATCATTATCTTTCTTTACTTCAACCCATATTTTACCTAAATCTTCTATAGATTTTACAAACTTGACTTCACCAGATTCTTCAAATAATGATTCTTTAGGCTTCTCTTGTTTTTGAGTTCTGGATCTACAGAACCTTGAGATGTGTCCAACTTTTCCACATGAGTGACAAATGATTAGAGGGCTATTGATAGTGTTTATCATGCTGCACTGCTTGGTTGTGTGTCCATTATAATTACATGTCTGACATGTAATGTTCTGATAGTTTCTCTAAGGTTGATTTCTCTGATTGTGTTGATTCAGATTTCTTTGATTCTGCTATGAATGATTTCTTTGACTTGTTCTGCAATGAATAGCCATGTGACCAAATTTATTATAGGAGTGAAAATAGTCATTGAAAGGTCTTACCTCTTTACAATCTCTTTCCAAGTTTCCATTCTTGTTACAAGCACAACAAGTTCAGTTAACTAGCTTGTGTTCATCTTTAGGAGGTTGTGTATTACTCTCTGTATGATTCTTAATTTTCTTTGTTTCCATGAATTCTTCTTGTTCTTTCTTTCTTTCTTGCATTGTGTTTATTTAAATTTGAGCTACACTATATCCAACACCAATAGTATCACCTTTTAGCTTCTATGCATAAAGTTGTGATTGAATTATGTTAGAACTTGTGTGTAATTTCTCAATTTCCTCCTTTGCTTCTATTAATTCAGATTCAATCTTTTTCTTGATGTTTACCAACTCTAAGATCTTCATATTTTCTTTCATAAGTTCATAATCTAATTGTTTTCTTTCTTTGGTATTTTCTTCAATAGATTTTAGGCTATCTATAAGTTGTTCATTTAGATCTTCAATATTAACTTTCAAAGACATGTTCTCTTCATTCAGCTTTTTGACCATTTTTCCCAAATCATTTGTAGATAAATCTTTCAGATCTTTCCTTAATTTTTTGATAAGAATTTGGGAGCCATCAACTTTTAGTTTTAGTTCTTCATTTTATTTTTCAGATCTGTCAAGATCTTCAGGGGCTGCTTCAAGATTATCTTTCAGATGTTTTGCTTCTGTTGAATCCATAATCTCCTCAAGTGGTTAAACTTTCTTTCAGAGGACTAGAGATCTGATACCAATTGTTAGAAACACTGAGAGGGGGGAGGGTGAATTGGTGTTTGTCTATTAATTATAATTTAGAAACTTTAAACTTGAGTCAAATAGATAACAAATGAAGCACAACACATAGCACAACATATGATTACGGGAAAACCTTGATCAAAGGAAAACCCCGGTGGGAATTAGTACCCACAAATGATTATACAAGTATAATGAACCTGTTAAAGTTCCTTTGCCCTATTAGGAGCAACATTTACAATTCAAGTATAATGACCCTATTAGGAGTCTTTACAAAAACCCTATTAGAGGTGGTTAGCTCACTTCCAGAGCTCACAGCTCAATAAGATGAAGGCTACATCCTTCTGATAACTGATATAAACTATATCAAAAATAAACTATTGTAATGATAGCGTTGTCTGATCAGATCCATTTATGCGCTGATGCTTTAATCTCTTGTATAATTCTACTTCATACTAGTTTTCTCATATTGATCTTCTGAATATCTTCTCTACTTCTTTTTCATCGACACACCTAATACAAAAATGCATGTCTAGTATATATACATGCCTGAATAGACGCGACTGAAAATAAGACCTTAGTCGGCTCAAAAACAACATACACAACACTTCCAAACAAATTGGTTTAATCATGTTTACATGAATGATTAAGACATAATTAAAAACTTATTACAATAGGTGCATAGCCTTTACAAAACAAAATATTATACACTGATTCAAACTCTGAGGTCGGCTCCATACTTTGTTTTTTGAACTGTCAGTCTCACTTAATCTTCATGTAACTTCTCTGTACTATCATTCTGTACCATGTGTGTATAGGGTAAACACAAAAACATATCATAGAGATTATATATGAACACGCATAGTCTGACTCAATCGTACACACGTGTGTTGGTGCTTTGATCAACTGAATAGCTCTAAACTATTCTGTTTTCTGTACTTACTCAATTTTGCTCTTCAAAGTTTATTGTCAAAACTTCATATGACTACATAATGACAACACAAAATAAGTCATATATACCCTGAGTGTCAACTTTCCAACACTGCCAAGGAGGTGAATGGGTGGGAAGTGAAGCTGAAAGGATAAGAGAGATATTTTCAAGTGCAACAACAAATTTTGTTCAGACTTCACATGCATTGTGCCACCCGTGTTCTGTTTTAATTTTGGTTTTTCTGTCAGTTATAAAATTTATTGCAAAGATTTTGTAAATCTTTCCCATGTAGTTTGTAGCTTTTTGCATCCTTAGTTATAAAAGGATTCCAAGACTAATGGGAAAAATATAGCTAGAGTACAAGATCGAATTGTATAAACTCTAGCTTAAGACCAACATATTTTGAGGAGGGTTTTGAAAGTTCATTGTAGAATGTAATAGAAATTTTGATTATGATTACAAATGTAATCCATCAATTGTTTTTGAAACATATAATGAGTATTTTTCTTCATTTCTAAATTTTATTTAAATTGAATGATCAAGGAATGTTCAATTTATGCATCTCTTAGGCAGATTTTGAAATTTTTTTAGGGTTCTTTCAAGGAAAGATTAAAATTGCCTTAGGGTTATTTCAGTGAAGTTCAAAGTATCTAATGAATTTGATGAATTAGTTTACCATATGTATGAAGGTTGATATACAAGGTATATCTATTTTTATGTCAGATCTGTAGTAGTTTTAAGTTCATATTCACAACAATTGGTTATGTATATTCATAGTAACTCCACTCCCTAGGATAAAGCACTGGTATGTTTTCCATTGGAATAGGTAAATATCATATTAAAATTGATCTTTGTCATTATGTTAAAATCTGTCAAATAAATATTGTAGAGATTGATCTCTGTAATTCTATTTATATCTGCTAGAATTATTTTGTGATTTGATTGTTCTAAGTCAGAAGTGTATTCCCACCCAAGTTTATGGAGCTCAAAGTGTAGGGGGTTTAAAAACCATGTTTTTGTCATTCTGTATCTTGCTTGATCAGTGTTTGGGACAAATAGAGCAAGCTCACCAAAAGTATTTCATATGTCAGCAAGAAAAAGAACTAACATAAAATGGCGACTCTACTGGGGACTTTCAAGGAATGCATGTAAAGGTTAGTTTGAGACTCTTGTTTCATATATATCAGTTGCTTGAAATCCAATTTTTCAAATCACAATTTGTGTGTTGTACCTCATTTTTTCATCTTCTCTAATATCATTATTAAAGTGAAATTTCATTATTTTTTGCCCAAAGTTTTTTTGGGTGGCGACTCTGAGTAATTGGTTATAGTGTTTCTAAGGGGAACATTAGCAGATCAAGAGTGTGAAATTTAATTTTAGATAGGATGAGGAATACAAAGAAAAACACAAAGAATCATGCTCAAGAAAAATCAGAGAGTGATGTTTCTAAAAATTCTAGAAAAAACCATTCTAGGAAGGGAGATTCTTATAAAAACACCTCTTGGAAGCCTAGATCTGTAGGTCCAAGTCAGCCCTTAGGTACCATTCCTGAGAAAGAAATTATTGAACCTTTGAATCCCGAGTCTGACACCATGGGATATTTTGATGATATATTTATCCCTGTACCAAAGAATGTATTTCAAGAAAAAGGGGAAACATCCTCCTATTACAAGGGCAATTTATTTCCAAGTTCATCGGGTATCCCGTATGAACGGGTAGAAGACCAAAAGGGAGATAATCTGATGAATATATATGATTCTTAGAGTTCTAATTTTGAAGAATTCCTCAGAGATAATAACCTTTTGAAAAGGGAATTAGATGAACTGTTGCTTATCAAGCAGTAAAATGATGAGGCTAGAAAAGAAAAAATTATAAATACCATCACTGAAAGAGAAAATTTGAAGAAGCAGGTTGCCCAATTAAAATTGGCAGCTCAAGGTGTGAACGAAAGATTTCATGGTTTGAATAAAGAGCTTTTTGGAGATGTAGATACCCTGATAAAAGAATTCCAAGAAAGAGAACACCTTCTTAAGAAAATTGATTCCCGAGATACAAGCCCTGTGTTGAGGCAAGTCATTAATTATGAGAGTCAAAAGCCTCCCAAGTCTCAAACATCTACACAAGATATATCAGCAACTAATGATAAACAAATAAATCCTGATAAAGGAAAATAGAAGTGTACTTGCATTAAAATTTTTGAGCCTAAGATTGAAGAGGGTATATCTCAGAATATGTTCTCACTTGATATGGAGTTAGAGAGGGTTAGAAAGGCCAAAAATGATATTGTAAAGCACTTGGAAAAGGCAAAATTAGAAGCTGTTGCTGCAGAGATGAAAAGAAATATTGCTATCTTGAGTTCTTCAATTCATACCAATGTAACAAATGATACCACTGCAGTTACTCAAACCATGCCTGTAAATACTTCTAGTATTTAGAATACTAGTGTTAATACAAATACCCAGACATGTGGTGCAACTCAAGGAGTTGCATCACTACCAGGAGGGAGTGGATTTAATAGAAATGTTGGTCACCAAAATGTAGGAATTGGTAATAGTAGCCACAATATTGGTACAATTTTTCAAAGAAAACCTATTCATCTAGAAATATATAGGAAACTATTTTTTGATGGTATCCCTAGCCAACCAAACCCTATTCCTAATGAGATCAGATTTAAGATTCCCAAATTCAGTGAGAATAATGCTATAACTAGTGAGGAGAACCTAAAAGTTTTCACAGATACAATGAATGATTATGAGATTGGGGATGAGGATGTTGTGATGAAGTTGTTTGTGCAATCTCTAATTGAGGATGCAAGAGACTGGTACCAAGGTTTGCCTGATAATAGTATTTACTCATGGGATGAGTTTTTTAGAAGTTTCAAAGAACAATATGGTGACAAGATAAACTCTAGATTCATGTTGAATGAATTCAACAATTTGAAAAAAAATTGCAAATGAAGGCATTTCTGAATTCAACATTAGATTTCAAAAGGCTATGTATAAGTTGTTCCAAGTGTTAAGACTAGATGAAAATGTATGCCTCACCACTTACTGTAATGCTTTAGATGGGAAGATAGTTTATTTTGTGAGAGATAAAGATCCTCAGACTATGAGAGAGACATATAATTTGGCCATAAACATAGAAAGTAATAGAAGAGCTTCTGGCAAGCTTGGAAAATGGGATGACAATAGGCTCTGGAAAGAGTAAAAAACACAGTCAAATAAGAATCCCAAAGAAGAAGATAGAATGGATACATTAGTAAGTGTGGTGAAAGATCTTGCTGCTAAGGTAGACAAGAATTAAAAGGGGTTTCAAAATAATAGGCCACAGTATCAAAGGAAAGATAAGACTTATAGACTGCAATATTTTCCTTATAAAACCCAGTGGAAAGATTGAAAACCTTTGTGAGAAGAACAAACCAATCCTAAGAACAAAGAGGTCCCTGATCCATTGAAAAAAAATAATGGACATAATGTAAAGAACACTCCTTGGTCCATGGCTTGTAATATGCCTCATTCCCCTTATCAGTGTGCAGTAGCTCAAGGTGTGGTAGATCCACGTGAAAATGTTGGAACACAAGAAAGACAGAGTGATAAAAGACCTTCAATAAACATGTGTGCATTCACTGTTGAAGATGATGATGGAAAGTCAACAAATGAATCAGAAGAGGATGTGTCAGTCACAGTAAATTGTACAAACACTAAATTAGAACATGTTCAATTAGGAATGTCTAATGATGAGGAGATAATATTTCTTACTATTGTTGTTGTGACACAGGCAAGAATTTCATATCATCTTAGAAATAGAAAGGTTGATCAAAGTGGGAACCAGCCTAGTTCACTTTCTATCACAGAAGTCATAAATGAAGAATCTACACATGATGTGGAGGAAACAAAAAAGGGAGAGATAGAAAGGGATGAACCAAAGGACACTCCGGTTAAGCAAAATAAAGTTACTCCTACTAATGAACAAAAACCAAGACAGTTGAAGGAAACTAAAGGTAAAATATCTTCAGAAAATGTCATGAATTTCCCAACTTTTGTTATGGAACAAGATTTATCCCAAATGAAGGTATCTATCCCTTTAGTTGATATGTTTAAATTCAAAGAGCATCGAAAAGCTACTTTTTCACTACTATCTGCTTTGCCTGATATACATGATAATACTGGTTTAAATTGCGAATTAAGAGAAAAGCAAGAAGAAAAGAATGAAATCCCAATCTGTGTAGAAAGTGAAGTTATCCAAGAGCCAGATCAGATTGATCCTTTTTATGTAACATTGCTTATAAATAATATGTTGTTGGAAAATTGTATGATAGATTCGGGAGCTGCTGCTAATGTAATGCCCTACAGTGTGATGAAATAATTGGGATTGAAGGTTGATGTTGCTATTGGTAGATGTTATGCCATGGATAATAGGGAGGTGCCTGTAATTGGGAATTTAAAAGGTATTGAGGTCGATTTGGCTACATTCCCTGAAACTATTCTCAAAATGGACATTGTAGTAGTAGATACTCAGCCCCATTTTTGGATGCTACTACCAAGACAATGGGTTGTAGTAGTGGGAGGACATGTACAGTTGGATTTGTCCTTTGCAACCATTTCTATGAATGGAAATGAAGTTAAGTTATTTCAAGAGCCTAGGGCTCCTGTTCTAGTGGAGAAAGTTAATCCAAACATGCTGAATTGTTTTGTGGATGTAGATATGCATAATTTCAGGGTTGAAAAGATTCAACCACAGTTGAAAAATATAGATCCCATAATAGAAGAACTAGAATTGCAACATCATGGACCGTGGCAAATGTATTTTGATGGAGCATGCTCTAAAGAAGGTTTAGGAGCTAGAGTATTATTTGTCTCTCCATCAGGTATTACTTTCAAGTACTGATTTATATTGTCCTTTCAATGTACAAACAATACAACTGAATATGAGGCATTGTTGTTGGGATTAGAAATAGCAATAAAGCATGGAATTAAGTTATTGAGAGTTTTTGGAGATTCAGAGTTAGCCATATCCCAAATTAGATCAAAATATGCTGTTAAAAATGATAGGTTAAAATAGTATAAACATGCTGTATGGGATAGCATTGAATTCTTTGATGCATTTTCCATTGATTGGATAGAAAGATCTAAGAATATCATGGCATATTTTTTGGCTAATGTGGCCTTGAAAAATGATGACTTAACACTAGCAGGCTATTGTGGAAACCAAGACTGGGCCTGTCATTCCTGATAATGTATATAATTGGCAGGTTTTTGAAAATGATGAAGATATCCTTACTTTCATTGATTGTGTGGATAATTATGAAGGTCAAGTCATTGATTTTAATAATTTTAATAATTGGATAATTTGATTGCATCACCTAGATCCAATGAGTGCTAAGTGTTCCATTCATTCTCATGAGAGATGGGTTCATGTGAACCACTACTCATGAATTATGGGTCAATGAGTTTGACTCAAAACTTACACAGTTGAATCCTGATAGCAATATCACAATTTGACTTGCTGTGGAAAAATATCTCCTACTTATCAATTGATAGAGATTATTGATGGGAAAGAAACCATATTTGGCAATGAAATTTTACAATTGCAGAAAAATAAAATCCCTAAAGGATTAAATCAATAGGAGGGATTGTTTACTGATAATGATAGTCATATGTGCCAAAAGTCTACAACCAAAATGGATGAATTTGAGGAGATAAACCTGGGATCAGAGTTTGCCCCTAGGATTGTATATATTGGAAAGAAGTTGGCTCCTCATGCGAGAATGAATTTGATTAACTTACTGAAAAGGTTCAAACATGTTTTTTCTTGGTCTTATGAAGACCTTAAGGCTTATAGGGAAGATCTCTTCCTGCATGAAATCCCATTAAAAGATGATATTAAGCCTTTTAGACAGAAACAGAGGCCAATCAATCCTTTGCTGGCCCCCAAAATACAATAGGAGATCACAAAGCTCAGAGAGGCTGGGATAATAAAACCAATAAAACATTCTTCTTGGGTGTAGAAATTAGTCCCAGTCAGAAAGAAAAATGGAGACATCAGGCTGTGCGTTGATTTCAGAAACCTTAATGTAGCTTCTTTAAAAGATAATTACTCTTTGCAAAACATGGAGGCAATGCTACAAAGAGTTACTGGTTGTGAACTGTTGTCCATGATGGATGGTTTTTCTGGTTACAACTAGGTACTGGTTTAGGAGTCTGAATAGTTTAAAAAAATATTTACTACCCCATGGGGTACGTATGTATATGTGAGAATTCCATTTGGCATGATGAATGCATGAGCTACTTTCCAAAGAGCCATCAATGTGGCTTTTAAAGAGTTTGTAAATATAATTATGGTGGTGTATCAAGATAATTTAACTGCATATTCTCAAAAGGCTAAGGATCATTGTAAACACTTGGAGAAAATTTTTACTAAAGCCTTGGAGGATGGGATTTCATTAAATCCAAAGAAATATTACTTTGCTGTGATAGAAGGTAAATTGTTGGGACATATAGTGTCAAAAGAAAGTGTCAGGATTGATCCTGAAAGAGTGGAAGCCATTAATAAGGTCTTGCCCCCCAAAAATATCAAAGGTGTCCAGTCTTTCCTTGGGAAACTAAATTTTGTAAGAAGGTTCATTGCAAATTTTGCTGAGATAGTGAAGCCCATTGTTAAATTGCTGAAGAAAAATGCTAAGTTTGAATGGGACAAAGAAGCTCAGTTAGCTTTTGATGAAATAAAGATGGCTATTTAGCAAGCACCAGTGTTGAGATCTCCAGATTATGAAAATCCTTTTTCTCTGTTTTCTTTTGCTTCATTTCATACCATTGCTGCACCGCTTTTGTAGAAGGATGATGAAGGTTTTGAACATCCCATAGCATTTTTTAGTAAGTCTATGCAGGAAGGAGAACTTAATTATGAGATAATGGAGAAAAAAGCCTATGCCTTGGTCAAAGCAGTCAAGGTTTTTAGACCTTATATGTTTGTGAAAAAATAATTACTTATGTGTCACATGCTACAATGAAAGATATATTGTCTCAGCTGAAGTTACTGGGAAGAGATGTCGATGGATCAACTGGATCCAATAATTCAATCTGGGAATTAAAGTTACTAAATTGGCAAGGGGTTTGGGCTTGGCCAAGTTAATGACTGACACAAACATGGAATTGGCTCAAGTCAAAAATGTATAAGAAGTGAATATGAGTTATACCAGCATAGAATTTCAGCCATGGTATACTGATATTGTGTTTTTTCTAAAAAATGGTAAGTGTCCAGAACACATGTCAGATAATAAAAAAAGGACTCAGAAGTTGCAGGCTCAAAGATATGTATTGATACAAGGTGATTTATTTTGGAAGAATAGGGATGGAATTTTATTGTTCTGTCTAGATGAATCACAGTCTAAAAAAGTCTTAAGTGAAATGCATAGTGGTGTGTGTGGGGGGCACTACTCTACCAAAACCATAGCTCACAAAATAATCAGAGCTGGATTCTATTGGCCTTTTATTTTTAAAGATACTCAGAAGTTTTTACAAAGATGTGAACCTTGCTAGATGTTCTCTTCTAAAATAAAGTTTTCAGGAGCATTGCTTTTGAATCCAATGACTGTTAAAGCATCTTTTGCCCAATGGGGTCTTGACTTTATTGGTGAGTTTACAGAAAAATCTAGTGGAGGCCACAGTTGGATTCTTTTGGCTACAGACTATTTTACCAAATGGATAGAAGCAATCCCATCAAAAAGGGCAACAAGTAAGGTGGTAATGGATTTCTCAATGGATAATATTTTAACAAAATTTGGTGTGCCTACTAAGTTAATCATGGACAATGCCATGTGTTTTAGATCTGAGGACTTTAAGGACTTCTATGAATAATATGACATTATTGTATCTTATTCCTCACCATCATCCTCAAGCAAATGGAAAAGCTGAGTCCAGCAATAAAAGCGTCATGAAGATCATTAAGAGGATTTTGGAGAAAAATAAAAAAAAATGTTTGGCTCTCAAAGTTGAAGTTAACCCTTTGGGATGACAGGGTAATAGTGAAAAGAGCAATAGGGGTATCCCCTTTTGAAATGGTTTATGGAACTCAGGCAAGATTTCCTTTGAATAATTTGTTACCTATATATAAATTTATGCAAGAAGAAGAACTTGAAGAACAATAAACCATGATGGAGAGGATGGATCAATTGGTGGAATTAGAAGAAATAAGAGCAGAGGCATACAAAATAAATATGAAGCTCCAAAAATAGTCTAAATACCTTTTTTATAAAAGAGCCACTCAAAGAAAGTTTCAGATAAATGAGATGGTACTTCAATGGAATGCTAGAAAATAAGAAAAGGGCAAACATGGTAAGTTTGAATCATTATGGATGGGCCCCTTTGTAGTTCAAGAGTTTCATGGTCAAGATTCATACTTTCTAGAGGACTCTGATGGTGAGATACAAGAATTTTCAGTGCATGGACAATTCCTGAAGTACTATTTCTCATGAATTTATTTGTTCCATGCATAGTAGAATAGGTTTCCCTATTTTAAGTTCTAGTTTTTTTGTGTGTGCATGTACAGTTGTTTTTCAGTTTGTGGTCTGCCTCCCAATGTTTTGGTTTCTAATGTTAATCTTGCAATTAACTTTACCCAGTCAGAGCCATTGTTAGCACTGTATATTGAAAATTTTCAAATTTCAAACATTGGCCTTGTTCCCATGTATTCTTGTTCAAAATCTATGTCTTTTTATGTGAAAAGGGTTAAAAATTTGTTAAGCCTTTGGTTTGTCTTGTTTTAAGCTTAATCGCACAGTCGCACTTTTCATTTTGAATGGTCTTTTGAGTCCGTGAGAGAGCGAGTCATTATTTGGTTTTTCATTACGCAATCGCAGTCATGTTGGAATTAGGTAAGTTTACTATGCAATTTAGCGACATGGTGGTCAAAAGGTTCATCGCGCAATCATGGTATGTATAAGAAGTCAAGTCTTTTATCAGCGACTACACGATGTTGTCAGGTTTTTTATTTATTTCTCAGTCGCGGAGGTCTTAAGTTGTCATTTTTTTGGCTCAACGAGTAAGCGAGCGGTTAGTTTTTAGCACATCACACAGTCATGGTTGTTTTATGTCATGAGCTTTAGGTTTGTGACTGAGTGAGAATTATGAAGTCAAAGTCAGTCGTTCACTCGTAGAATTTTTTGGTTCATGTATTTTTCTACACGAGTGCGCGAGGAAGTCGAGTTAAAAATATCGCTCATTCGTTGAGGTTTTGACTAATGTGTTTTTTGCTATGTGAGTAGGCGATGCAGTATATTTTAATGATTAAGTGGTTCTTGTTTCTTAGTCATGCTGGAAGCTTTCAAGGTTCTGAGGTGAGCGAGTATGTGACTAAAAGATCAAGTTTTTTATTGTTCACTCGCCGGTGATTTTCTGTCTAAGTTTTTGAGCTCACGAGTGCGCAATGAGGGAAAAAGGCAAGTTGTCACTCAGTCACTAATGAACAAAGTCAAGTAAGAAAAGGTCAGCGAGTATGTGATTGATCGACTGTGAAGGATTTTTTAAAGTACTTGCTCACTCATAGAAGGTTTTCTTATAAAGAACTTCAAGGCGCAAGTATGCGACTGTGGATATTATAGATCATCACTCACTCGCTGATAGTATTGGGCTGATGTATTTTGCAGTGCGAGTGAGTGACGGGTTAAAAGATGTTGTAAGAAATGGATCATCACTCACTCACAAAGATAAAAGAGGAGATTAAAACGGCATGGCGAGTGTGTGAGAGGAAATAATTCATGATTGGTTCTAATCATCACTCACTTGCTCATATTAAAACATGATGAGCTAGAGGTTAGCAAGTGTGCGACCAAGGAAAGATTGAGTAATGGATTTGTACTCACTCACTCACGTGGGTTTCAAGAAAGTGAGAATTTAAGCAGCGAGTCCGCAACTGATAAAAGGAAGTGTGATACCGCTCACTCACACAAGTGTAAATATAACAAATAAACGGATAGCGAGTGTGAAATTAGTAAATTATCAAGCTTCTATTTAGGTCATCACTTAGTCATGAAGGATATATGTCCACACAAAGAGAGACCACAAGTGCGCGATTGGTTGTAAGGAAGGGTCTTATCGCTCACTCAAAAGGAAATTTTTGAATGTAAGTTTCATACAATGAGTATGCGACAAGTTAACAAGTGGCCATTCTTGGGTTCTAAAATACAAAAAGGTAGAAAAGTGCGTACTCGGTTCCAGCAAGGATGAAGGAGTGTGAATTAATGGCAGCATTAGTTTCAAAAAGTTAACTATATGACACTGAGAGTGCAAGAATTTGCATTCAAGTGGACAAGATGCTGATTTGATGGCTATAAATATGAATGATTGAGCTTGTTTTCTATACAACTCTCATTTATGCCTTTGAGAATTTTTGAGAAAGCAACAAAGACCATTTCTTGAGATTGCATTCTAAGAGAGAAGATGATTCAAGCTACTACTAGTGCAGCCTCATAGGGGTCTGAGAAGAAGAAAATTGCAGGGAAGAAATATGTGGAAGAATTTGATGAGTTGTTGCCTAGAACGTCAAATGCAAACAATGCCAATTGAGATGAATGGAAGGATAGATGGTGCCAGTACAGAAATCCTATTACTCCCAATTTCTTTGGTAATACTCTTTTCAATTATTTCTGGAATAATAGGGTTAAAGAAGTTCCTATTAGCAATCCTTGGGAATTGAATATGGAAAAATTAATTGTGCCTGATATCTATATTGATATAGACCTTATAAAAGGATTAGCTAAGAATTATTTCCCAGTAGCTAGGGTAATTAGAAAGAAGAACAAATAATCCCTAGTGTATATAAATAGAAGATCAGTAGCAGAGGTCTTTGGAATCACTGGTGCATTATGCACAAAAAATGACTTGGAAAAGATATAGGCAGATTACAAAAAGAGGGAGAAATTGATCAAGAACTATGAGATGCCCAGATTCATGCCTAGGGTAGATAGAAATCTTGTGATAATCCCAGATAATGTTCAACCACCTTTCGACCTGTCCCTTTTCCACCATTATGTGAAATGCATAGTGTATGGCCTAAGCATAGTTTTAGGTTTTGATGGAGATTATACTATTGCTCTAGACCTACTTATGATGGTCATGAATATCCAACACCCAAAGGTCAATTTAGATTATGATTATGTGGGGTACATAGTTAAAGATATACATACTGCACTGGTAGATATACAATCAAATGTTCCTGTACCAACTTTTAAACATTACTCACATCTGATGTTTATGATTCTATATTACAACAAGGCATCCATGGATAAAGAGATGGAGCTATTTTCCTCAGAATATGGTGTCAGTATGACAATCCAAAGGTGGAATTAGGTATGGGATAGTGCTTCTATGAACTCATCTTTTGTATGTTTTTTTAATTGGATTGTGGATCCAATTTTTGATTTATTGGGAAAAAATAGGGAGAGGTTACCAATTGAGGTTAGAAGGATTTTAAGACCTTGGCATTTTGTTCAAAATTGGCCAATTACTCACAATTGGGGTGACTTTTTCTTCTTTGACCAATTCACTGTTATAAGGGTATATGGTTGTTCACAACCACCTCACGTTCTCCCCAAATTTGTTCCTCTTAGGGTTGCATTTTTAGAATTCATTTGGAAAATCACCTGGGTGGATAAAGAATTCTTAGAAGGACATAGGAGGGGTACTTTTATCCCTAGGTTATGGGTGGGGTTATATTTCTCTATTGGGAATAGAGTTTTTGATTTGGTCATTGATTTCTTAAAATAATATAGGATGTCCACAACAATTGCTAGATTTTGTGACCCAGAACAGTTCATAAAGATAGCTTTGAAAAATATGGTTTTCTGGGTACCAATAAGAGATCATGAGCCATTAGATGATGAAGATTTTGTGAGGAACAAGTTGGATAGATTTGAGGTCCAAGAGAGAAGAAGAAAGTGGAAGGATCTTTTGAGGGCTGAAAAAGAGTAGA
The DNA here is from genome assembly GCA_018584345.1 of Thuja plicata. Classification (NCBI taxonomy): domain Eukaryota; kingdom Viridiplantae; phylum Streptophyta; class Pinopsida; order Cupressales; family Cupressaceae; genus Thuja; species Thuja plicata. The sequence continues at coordinate 423,538 of MU226105.1, forward strand.
AGGAATCTGACAAAACATTTTCCAGTTCTTTCCCTGATAGTCCATACTTACAAAGAATGGAAGAAATGTTGAAGTCACATGACACTTTAATGGCATAAATACCATAGTTCAGTGATGAGGATGCATATTCCTATGGATCCCCTCTTGTTGTTGCATTACATGATCAGGAACATTTGGAACAAAAAGAAGAACAATATCAAGAAGAAGAAAAGGTTGGTGAAGAAGCTACTTCTACCAGAGAACCACCTAAGAAGAAACAGAAAATAGAGCACAAGATGGTGCAAGATAGAAAAATCTTGGCTAAAGCTGTGATAACAGAGCATGTAAAATACTTCAAGAAATTGAAAAGGCAATGACAGAAAGAGCCTCAAGATGAAGGTCATGGAGATAATCAGATGATCCTATTTCCAAAAATTGATGAGAGAGTAATGATGGTAACTGAATTCATCAAGGATGATGAATTCATAAAATCTGAAGAACTAAAAAATTTCTTGATCAAGTTAAAAAAAAAGGATTTGAGGCAAAGCTTGATCATAGGTGAAGGACAATAGGAAAAGAATGAAGAGATTGTAAAGACACTCCAGGATTATGATCTTGAGAGTGAATTGATTACTGGTGGAGTAGGCTAGGCCAAATTATTGGTATAGAATGGCAGGGTGTTGTTAATGCATGATTAGGACTTGCAGTCCACTTTCATTATTGATCAAATTAGAAGGCAAGAAGACCCTTTGTTAAAGACAGGATTCAAGATAGATGATGTATTAAAAGGATCAGGATTTGATCCTAAATCTAAGACCTTAGTCATTTGCTCCCTGGCCCCTGCTACACAGAAGCCTCTAGTTATGACTATTAGAGAAGAAAAAAGAGCTGAGAGAATGATTTGGAATTTACAGAATACCAGTGATACTGAGATTGCCTAGCTCATGACTCAGGTATTTTTCATGAATTTAGCAAAAACAGAGGATTTGTCAAAGAGGTGTGAAACAACGTTTGGTCAAATGATGGCTCTAGCCAAGAAACATGAAGAAGATGTGATTCATAACCACACCTAGAGGAGAAAATAGAAAAATTAAAGGAATAATTGGAAGAAAGAAAGAAAAATACATCCCCCCAGGAAGTATCAAAAGATGAAACAAATGCTGCAATAGAAACAAAGGAGGACTCAGCACTGGCAGAAGGCCAATCTAAGGAGCTATCACAGGGACAAAATAATAATGTTATGTCTATTGTATTGCCTATACTACAACATCAAATTGATGTTTTGAAGCAAAAGATTGAGATAGTGTATACACTATATGGCTCACTATAGGAAGCCTCAAAGACAGCTGCTGAAGCCATGACATTTCTAGAGCTTACCTTCAAAACTTGGTTAATAAGAGATAAGCTAATGGAAAAATTGAAGACAAAAATGTTATACAGTGATGATTTTCCTAAAAAAATCATAGACACTATTGAGATGATTAATGAAGTGAATGATACTTATGCTTTCTTCAATGGCAAAGCTGAGCTAATAGATTAATAATTGCAATTATTTGGTGGTCAGTGCCCTCCATTAGTTCCAAAATTTTATGATGAATCATGTGTGTTAAAACCACAATCAAACTAGAAAGAAGAATTTGATGGAATATGCAAGGATGAGGAAATGAAACAGTGCCTGGAAAAGGATACTGATGCAGAATATTGTAATGAATTGATTGATAACCTTTTTAAGGTTGAAATAGATATGACAAAGTTTGTTGCCGAGGCAAGAACAACCATGGATGCTAGGTGGACAAAAGTTTTTACTAAGCTAGAGTAGGAGAAGAATTTTTATTGGCCCACCACCAAGGAGGTGAATAGGTGGGAAGCGAAGATGAATAGATAAGAGAGATATTTTCAAGCGCAACAATGCATTTTGTTCAGACTTCGCATACATTGTGCCACCCGTGTTCTATTTTAATTTTGGTTTTTCTTTCATTTGTAAAAGTTGTTGCAAATATTTTGTAAATCTTTCCCATGTAGTTCGTAGCTTGTTGCATCCTTAGTTATAAAAGGATTCCAACACTACTGGGAAAAACATAGCCATTTTTCATTTGGGAGTACAAGATTGAATTGTATAAACTCTGGTTTAAGACTAACATATTTTGAGGAGGGTTTTGAAAGTTCATTGTTGAATGTAATAGCAATTTTGATTATGAATACAAATGAAATCCATCAATAGTTTCTGAAACATCTAATGAGTATTTGTCTTCATTATTGTGTCCTAAATTTTATTTAAATTGAATGATCAAGAAATGTTCAATTTATGTGTCTATTAGGTAGATTTTGAAATTGTTTTAGGGCTCTTTCAAGGAAAGATTAAAATTGCCTTAGGGCTATTTCAGTGAAGTTTAGAGTATCTAATAAATTTGATGAATTAGTTTGCCATATGTATGAAGGTTGATATACAAGGTATATCTATTTTTATGTCAGATCTATAGTTGTTTTAAGTTCATATTCACAACAATTGGTTATGAATATTCATAGTAACTCCACACCCTAGGATAAAACACTGGTCTATTTTCCATTAGAATAGGTGACTATTAATATTAAAATTGATGTTTGTCATTATATTAAAATCTGTCAAATAAATATTGCAGAGACTGATCTCTATAATTCCATTTATATCTGCTAGAATTATTTTGTCATTTGATTATTGTAAGTCAAAAGGGTATTCCCACCCAATTTTATGGAGCTCAAAGTGTAGGGGGTTTAAAAACCCCGTTTCTGTCATTCTATATCTTGCTTGATCAGTGTTTGGGACAAATAGAGCAAGCTCACCAAGAGTATTTCATATGTCAGCAAGAAAAAGAACTAACATGGTGGATGTGATTACTCATTGTCAAGATGATTCAGTGCATAATCTCCAATACCATATATGTGAAGCCTTATTCTATTCTTCCATGTAGAAAATTTATTCCTATTTAACTTTGGTGCTTCCCTCTTATACATCTTTGGGTCTTTAACTCAAGTACCTTTAAAATTATCTTCTTAGAGCACTAGCTATGATACCAATTGTTGGTTTACCCTACTAATGATGATTTACTGAGAGGGGGGTGAATAAAAAAATATTTTTTAACTTAATACTTTAAATCTAAACCTCTGATTCAAAGCGGCGATTCAAATAACAACAACACCCAAAACTTGTAAATACTTTATAAACTTGATAAACAACATATAAAAAAATAAAATAACATTCACAGTTGTCAAGAATCACATGTAACACTAGATTTAATGATGAAACCCAATTTGGGAAAACCTTCATGGGAATTGTCACCCACAAAAAGAAATACTCTTCTAAAGTATGCTCGGTTAAGAGCCAATATGGTTAAATGTTACAATGTTCATTTGTTAGATGTGACCCTATTAGGGGATTTACCTTAGACCCGTTAATATCTTCACCTTGTTAGGAGTGGCCTAGTTAGAGGGCTTAAACATTCATCCTAGAATGTTATATTTCCCAAGGATTTATAGGACTTGTTAGGTCCACTCGGTTAAGAGATTTTCTATTGAAAATATTAGTAAGCAATAGTGTACTAATTTTAACTATGATTTTGCAATTATACTTTGCTTGATTAGATCCCTTGTTCACTCTCTAAAACTTACTGGCACTCACAACTCATCAGTCTCTCCTTTGGACTGGTTCTTCAACTCTTTCACTACTCTGATCGGTAGATCTTCAATTATTAATTCACCAGCAACTTTGGATAAACATACATAATCATAAATATATAGGCCTTTGTTTTTCCTCTTAATCCTATTGATTAGGTTTTCCTTCAATTGCACTTAGCTTTCAAATCATGTCAAATGAACTGATAGAATGTATTTGTAACTCGGTTAGGTGGTTAACCTTGCCTTGTGACTTGCACTTTTCTTGGTACTCACAACTTTCTTTTGTTGCTTAATCTACATCTCTGATTTTAAACTTGACTTTTTATGACCGTAGATCTTGTAACAAACTTCACCTTCATCCTTAGCATCTTCTTGATCTTTGTGCCTCCGCATTAAATTCATTCTTCTCCTTAAATCCAATCTTTGTTCAAACTTTGTTTCATTCTTAGTGACTTCAATGAATATCTTCACTCGGTGTTTGACTTCACTCAGTTACCAACCTTTCTCAATAACTGACCTTGCTTGGTTGTCAACTTCTCTCAGTGTCCGTCTTTGCTTTTCTCAACCGACTAACACTGCACTACTCGGTAACTAGGTTGTTCCCTTAACCGACTTGACCTTTCTTCTTTACCGACTTAACAACATCAAATATCAAGTAAAAACAATTATACCAATAGTTCCTTGTCATTGTCTCATTTTTATTATTTGTCCAATTAAGTTCCTCTCCAATTGATATGGTAACTTAATATAAACCATAAATCAATTGCTTGAAATCAATGACAAACTAACAACTAATCTAACCATTCTACTTTCTTGTATTCTTTTGAACTCGTTCTTCATCACCATTACCATCAAGTGGTTAATATACTAATCATCGAAAAGGGACCCAATAATGCTATCGGGGATGTTCACATCATCTATCACTGAAAAGGAATACTGAGTATGGTATCCCCAAAACCTTGAATATACTATTTTTATTATAAAATTTACACTTAGTTGGATCCAAAGAGTAGTAAATCAAGATATTTTGTTCATTATGTGAGGATGATGATGCATGTAGGTAGGTTTCTTTCTATTCCTAGTTAGTTATCTCAATAAGACTCTTGAATGTTTTACTAACTCTTGCGCATTTTGTAGAAAGAGATAATGTCAACATCGACACAAATGAAATATAAGTTCCAAGGATACATGAAGCTATCCAAGCTGGGAAATGACCACGAATAGATCATAGATATAGATCTCATCCATGTAGACCTAAAACAATTCAAGATCCATATGGCCAAGTGAGAAGGTAGATTATTTTCAGCCACATCTATCATATATTCGAGACTACTACAAGAAACAAACTTCCTTATTTTAGTGCAACACTTAGACCTAGTGATGGTCTATGCTAAGATATGATCTAGTACAAAGAAGAGTCTTTGGGAATGAAGGAGAAGTAATTTTAGATGTGATTCCTGATCATGAGGAACAAGTATTTTGCATCCCTACCTATGGCTCCTATGCCATGGTGATAAGGGATTTTTGGGAAAGTTATTATATTAGGGACTAGGATTATGATCATTACATTAATGAAAAACTCCTATAAACGCCTAAGAAGAGTCACCAACTAGATTAAATGAACCTAAAAAAATCATACCTCAAAGATGATATCAATAATCATGTAAGTCTTTTAAGCAGGGTGTGTGGGCTTGCACAAGCCAAATATTTTAAAACCTGGGTGGTCCTATTCATTAATACCAATTGTGACAAGGAGAAAATATATTGGGGAAAAAATTATACATGAAAAATTGTTGATCATCAAGATAGACCCCAAATTTTATATGACTTCTTACCTAGTATACATCCTAGCAGCACAAGCAACTTTCCTAGGTTTGAAGAGAGATAGGTCTCTTGTGGACTCTAACACACAGGTTTACACCCAGTATCCCTAATTATCCCTCCAAAGGAACATAGAAAAGGACAAATACAAAGTGGTCAATGATGTGTTTATTTTTTTAGTGATTAGAGACATTGAAGGGCATTTGCTAAAAGAATCTCACTAGAAGAAGCAACCCAAATCAAAAACTTTGAGAACTACTATATTCAGTTTCAAAATTTAAAATGCGTTTGGGTAGAAGGTTGTATTCTCTATCCTTTCAAGATCCCAATGTACCCCTTGGATAAGTTAAATTCATGGAACTATGCCGACAAGTTGCATATGCACACATGCTCATTGTTAATAAGTATAAATTATATTTTTGATTTTCCATTAAGTTTGGAGGCCATCATAACCAAGACATGAGGGTGAAAAAATTAATTAGGAAAGAGTGGGAAAAATTCCCACTTGATGAAATTAGAGTCATTTGTTATAAGTTTGAGCCCGTCAAAAGCTTCAGTCACGTGATGGGCCTACCACTTAAAATGTTTTCCTCTCCTCGAGTATCATACGATCAATTGCATTGATGAATATGAAGTTTTGGTCAGAGACTACTATATGATTTATTTTAATTTGGCACGATATGTAGCATGGATGTTCATATAAAAGGATCACATGGCCAAATGCAATGATGATATGTACTATCTACTTTATAATCAAATAGGGCCTTGATAGACCAATATTAAATTTCAATGTCTATGAGAATGAACAAGAAGATATGGGTTTTATGGATTGACATATTATCAATTGCATGAAGGATTGGCTGGCTGAACCTTTTAAATTAGGGCATGTACCATTGGTTGAAGGAGTAGAGAAAGTACACAAGGAAAATCCAAGTTCTTCCTAGGTGAAGAAAACTCCTTCATAGAAATAAGCTCCAACCAATCATCTGATGAAATATAATTAATTGAATGTTTGAAGATGAAAAAATTGATGATCACCTAGCTGCAAGAAGTAAATGAAATATATTAAATCAATTAATGTATTGTATTTTCATTGATGTCAACGTTATATGGTATGATTTCTCATACACATATTGTAACAACACTTAAAGATCTGAAGAGATAAAATTTTTTCATCGGTAATCATATACACCGAGTGAAAGTGAACCCTCAGCACAGATTTTCACAGTATTACCTAAGAAAGCATTACCGAGCTAACTACAGTTGTCACTAAACAAAACTAAAGTTAATGCTTGAGCTATCTACAGTAGTCACCTAGCACAACTGAAGTGTTGAGTGACGAGAACTGAAGTTAGGATATGAAAAAATAACTTAGATGGAAGGAGCTAAAGATGGAGTTAATTGATTATTTACTTTGTTTACATCGATCAGTTAAAAAATAAAGATAAGAAGGAGATTTAAAGCATTTTTTATTCTAGAAAACAAGGAGAGATTTACAGAATAATATTAAAGCAAGCATGACGAGATTTACGGATCAAGAAGTGATCAACGAAGAAAACAAGAAGGAAAAGAAATGGTGAAATCATGTCTATAAAAAGAGACAAGTAATTCATAAGAAATGGGGGAAGAAAAGAGGAATGCTGAAGAAAATTCTGGTGAAGATAGAAGTCTTCATACAGACCTGATCATACAAGTTGAAGAAGAGAGCTAAAGATTTTTGCAGACACCAAGAAACAAATAAGCATCATCATTAACTGAGAAGAAAGAAGTGGAGCGAAGGAATTTAAGAGAAAATTGATCAGAAAGGTATTATGAGCTTACAGTAGATCTGAACATCTGCAAAGATTAAGTTGTAATTCTGAACAGATCATATACTATTTTAGTTTAACCATTGATTCAGAAAATCTCTTAACAAAGTGGGATTTAACCATCCTTTATATATTGAGATACATCCTAAGGAGTATCAAAAGGTTTTCATGTTGACAACATAGTGAATGCGAGGTCAAGTGATAAAATGTTAGTTTTAAATCCTCTAACAAGGTCACACTTCACAGTGTGTTTGTAACCTTTAATAGGGTTGACTCTTCACCGAGCTCACTTGAGAAGAGTGAAAATTTTGGGTTGTGGGTCCCAAGTGTTTTTTTCCCTTAACAGGTTTTCCATGTTAAAAATCCATGTGTCAAATGTGTATATGGTTCATTGCTTTAATGTTTTTCTTTACCCATTACTAAAACATGATTGATTGGTAAACACTAAGTTATTTATTGTATTTCGGTAAAGGCTAGACTGATATTTGATAAAGATTGATAAAAAATGATAAGATACTAATTCACCCCCCCTGAGTTATTCTAACAATTGGTATCAGAGCTTGTGTGCTTGAAAGGAAGGTTTTAATGACCTAAGCTAAATATCACAAGATGAGAAAAAGGGATGTGCCTAAGTTGAACAAGGACAAATTTGCATCATGGAAAAGAAGGATAAGACTCCACCTATCAAGTATTGGAAATGATGTCACACAGTACCTAATACTGAATATGTGTTACCTACTAGACCTCTGATGGTTGATCAATTAAGAGAAAATCATGAACAAAATTCTATGATGATAGAACATGCTTCCTCACTCTCTGATGCTGAATTTGAAGATGTCAAATCATGCACCACTGCAAAGAAAATGTGGGACAAACTCAAGCTAGTACATGGAGGAGATACAAATGTGCTAAAGGCTAAAGATGAAAGCCTAAGAGGAAAGTTTGATGACCTAAGAATTAAAGAAGGAGAAAACATCACTCAGTACAATAGCAGAATCAAAGAGGTTGTTAATGCTATCTGAGGAGTAGGAGGTGTACTTGAAGAAGAAACAGTGGTAAGTAAAATTCTCAGAACCTTGTTGCTTGTTTATGCTATTAGAGTATCTTCTATACGAGAAATGAGAGCAGCAGAAAATAAAAATGTTACTCTATAAAATTTGATTGGTAGACTTATCTCATTTGAGATGAATAAATTTGACAACAATGTCTTACCATCTATTGAGTCTGCATTCAAATATTCTCTGAAAGTAAGTAAATCAAGTCATAAACACACTATGAGAAATAATAGTGAAAGTGATATTGATGAACAAGAACTTGATGAGATTGAAGCACTAATGGCTAGAAGATTGTAGAGAGGCAAAGGTAGATACAAAGGTAAATTACCATTGGTATTTTTTAATTGTAAAGATATCAGACACTTTGTTGTTAGAAGTCCAAACAAGAGAAAAGAAGACATAAAATATGACAGATATTATGAAAAGAAGTATGATAGAAGTGATGACCAAGATTACCAAAGCAACCGACAATCTAATAGAAGAGACACCCAAGACTACAAGGACAAAGGAAAGAAGGCTTGTTACCTAGCTGAGAACAAAAATGAAAATACTGACACCGAATCTGATGAAGATATTGAGGTAGTATTTGTTTCTAAGAAGGATGATTCAGATGAAGAAGAAAGGTATGTAGAAACTGCACTCATATCTAAGGTTAGCAAGAATGATGTCTGGATTATCTATAGTGGCTATACTCACCACATGACTAGAGATAAAGAAAATTTTGAAAATTTTGAATACTATAATGGTGGATCAGTAAGAATGGGTAATGACTCACCTTGTTCAGTTGAAGGTAAAGGAACCATAATGTTGAATAATCTGATCATATGTGAAAATGCATATTGGGTTAAAGGACTTAACTATAATCTATTAAGTGTTTCATAGCTGAATAACATAGGTCACTGAGTTGCATTTGAGAACAAAAAGGCAAAGATCTTTAATGAATCAGGAAGGTTGATCGATACTGGTGAACAAACAAAAGGTAAGCTATTCCATCTTGATGATATTAAAACCACTTGTTTATTGGCTAGAAATGAAGACATATGGTTGTGGCATAAAAGGTTATGTCATGTGAACTTTGACAACATGATTAGGATAAGAAATAAAAGGAAAGTAAGAGGCTTACTAAGGATATCAAAACCCAACCATGTCATGTGTAAGAATTGTCAAAAAGGTAAAATGAAAAACTCTAATTTCAAGAGAAAGACCTACACATCTAGCGCTATTCTAAAATTAGTCCATACTAACTTATGTGGACCAATGAGAACAAAAAGCTATTATGGTGATAGATACTTCATTCTCTTTGTTGATGATTACTCTAGAATGATGACTGTTATGTTCTTAAAAGAGAAATTAGAAGAATTCAAAAATTTTAAATGGTATAAAGCTATAGTTGAAAAACAAAGTGGAAAAGTACTGAAATGTCTGAGATCAGATAGAGGAGGAGAATTTATTTATGATGAATTCACTAACTTTTGTAATGAGCATGGAATTAAAGGATAGGTTTCTACACCAAGAACACCACAACAAAATGGGATTGCTAAGAGAAGGAACAAATCAATTATTGATTGTGCCAGGACACTAATTATTGAGAAAGGAATCACACAAACATTCTAGAGAGAAGCTATCAGTACTACTGTCTACACACTAAACAGAGTTCAATTGAAGAAAGACACCAATAAGACACCTTATGAGTTATGGTATGGAAACACACCAAATGTAAGTTACTTTAGAAATTTTGGAAGTCAATGTTATATTTTGAAAGATGATAGAAATGGAAAAATTGACTCCAAAGGTGAATAAGGAATATTTCTAGGTTATTCTACCAAAAGAAAGGCTTATAAATGTCTTAACAAAACCTCTAACAAAATCATTGAAAGTGCAAATGTCAAAGTGGATGAATTTGCTGATAAAAATGATGATGAAAGTAGAAAGGAACTGGAAGATTACAAAAAGTTTGTCTACAATAAATAATCTGACACTCTTCCTGAGCAACAATGTATCACTACTGAACGATAGAACAATGCACCCAAACATCAGGCTGCAAACACCAAAAATTAGGAAATTGCTCACAATGATGTACCGAGTGATGAAAATCAAAATGAAGGTTAAGATGATGATCAAAATGATGAACAAAGATCTAAATTGGTACTTGCCAAATATTTAGAAGACACCATCCACAGAACTAGATCATAGGAGACAAAAAGGTTGGAATGAGAACAAGAAGTAAGTCACTGAACACTAGATGTTTAATTTGTAATTTTGAGCCTAAATATGTTAATACTACACTTGCAAATCAAGAATGGGTTAGAGCTATGAATGAAGAGATAGAAAAAATAGAGAATAAAAAAACATGGACATTAGTACCTAGACCAAGAGACAAAAATTTAATTGGTACCAAATGGATATTCAGAAAAAAAACTGAATGAGAATGGAGAAGTCACAAGGAACAAAGCAAGATTAGTATGCAAAGGGTATGCACAAGAAGGTATTGACTATGGAGAAACCTTTGCACCCATTGCTAGACTAGAAGGATTAAGAATTCTACTTGCTTATGCTACATTCAAAGGATTCAAGGTATACCCAATGGATGTCAAATCTGCATTCCTAAATGGAATATTAGAAGAAGAGGTATATATTGAACAACCTAAAGGGTTTTTTGATCCTAACAAAAGGAACATGGTATGTAGACTACACAAAGCCTTGTATGGATTGAAACAAGAACCAAGAGTATGGTATGAACAAATTAACTCTTATCTCATAAGTATTGGATTTGTAAGAACAAGTGAAAACAATAATCTGTATTTAAAAGAAGATACTGATGATAACATTTTGATGGCTAAAATATTTGTTGATGATAAAATATTTGGAGGTAATGATATGTTATGCAAATCATTTGCTGATGAAATGAGAAAAGATTTTGATATGTCAATGTTTGGGGAGATCAAATTTTTTCTTGGTCTACAAATTCTTCAACAGGATGCAGTCATCTACATCACACAATCCAAATACATCAAATAAGTTCTCAATATATTCAAGATGGAAGATTCCAAACCAGTTGGAACACCTATGGAAAAAAGATGCAAGCTAACAAAGGAAGACAAGTCAATCGAGGTAAATCAGACCTTATATAGATCAATGATTGGCAAGCTAATATATGTTGTACATACTAGACTAGATATAGCACATGCAGTTGGAATAGTTGCAAGATTCTCTGCTAATCCCAATGAATCACACATGACTGGTGTCAAAAGAATTTTGAGATATCTAAAGAATACTGAGGACTATGGTCTCTAGTATAATAAAGAAGGCAAATTTGAGCTTCAAGTCTATACAGATGTTGATTGGGTTGGAAACATAGATGACAGAAAGAGCACAATAGGAGGAGCGTTATTTATGGGTGACAAACTTGTCACATGGATAAGAAAAAAGAAAGTATGCATCTCACAATCTATTGCAGAAGAAGAATATGTGGCTTCTGCTGCAAATTTATCTAACATTGCATGGATCAAGAAATTACTTGAAGGTATGAATATGAAAATTCTTGAACCAGTGATTATCGATTGTGATAATACTAGTGCAATAAACATTTCAAAGAACCCTATTATGCATGCTAAGACAAAGCATATTGCTATAAAGTATCATTACTTAAGAGAACAAGTACAAGAGAAAGAAGTGATACTAGAATATGTGCAATCCAAAGAATAGTTAGCAGGCATATTCACAAAGCCATTGCCAAGAGATACATTTGAGTACCTAAGAAATAGACTAGGGGTCCGACCCTTGTCTACTAGTCACTAAGATGACTAGAAGGTTGTATCAGCCTATACATTATCAAAAGATCATTCATGTTGATGCCAGCAAAGAGGTGGACTACAAAGATATATCAGTACATAGAAAGGTACTTATCTGCACCGAACACCAAAGTTATTGTATTTCTGATGGAGAGGAAATTCAAGGAATATATTAAAAAAGGATATAGTTTGGCATTGTTTTCAAAGGGAGAGAAGTATTTAATGAAATATATTGGTGTTAAAGAGAAAATAACTATCCATCAATAAGAGGAACAGTCAAAGGGAGAGAAAACATCAGAGAAAGATTCAAAATAAAATTCATCTAAGGGAGAGAATTGAAAAGTTAACACTACATATCTATTCCAAAAAAGGGAGAAGAGATTCTAAACCAAAAGGAGAGACATAATCAGAATTTTCTACAGCTATCTAGTGAAGGGAATGAAGAATGAAGAGAGTACTCAGCAAGAATCAAATATAAGCTAGAAGAGCTTACCAAGAGTTAGACATTTGTATTGGTTATAGAATAATAAGTTTGGTAGAGATTGATGAACTATAACTTATATATTTCATATTGTGTTAGTAGTGTGTTGCCATCAATGCCAAAGGGAGAGATTGATTAACTATAACTAATTGAATTTTTGAAGATGAGAAATTTGATGATAACAAAGCTACAAGAAGTAAATAAAAGACATTAAATTAGTTAATGTATTTTATTTTCATTTATGTCAACATTATATGATGTGATTTCTCATACACATATTGTAACAACATGTAAAGATCTGAAGAGACAAATTTTTTGTCTTCGGTAATCATATACACTGAGTGATAGTGAACCCCGAGCATAGATGTTCATAGTTTTACACAGCAGACAGTGTTACCTGAGCAAGCATTACCGAGCTAACTACAGTTGTCACCAAATAGAACTGAAGTTAATGTCTGAGCTATTTGCAGTAGTCACCGAGCACAACTAAAGTGTTGACCGATGAGAACTAAAGTTAGGACACGAAAAACCAACTTAGCTAGAAGGAGCTAAAGATGGAGTTAACTAATTGTTTACATTGTTTTCATCGATCAGTTAAAAGATAAAGATAATAAGGATATTTAAAGTATGTTTTATTCCAGAAAACAATGAGAGATTTGCAAAATAAAAATAAAGAAAGCATGGCGAGATTTATAGATCAAGAAGTGATCAACGAAGAAAACAAGAAGGACAAGAAATAGTGAAATCGTGTCTATAAAAAGAGAAAAGTAATTCATAATAAATGGGGGAAAAAAAGAGGAATATTGAAGAAAATTCTGGTGAAGATATAAGTGTTCATATAGACTTGATCATACAAGCTGAAGAATAGAGCTAAAGAGTTTTGTAGACACTGAGCTACAGAGAAGCAACAAAATTCACCAAGAAAAAAGAAGTGGAGCAAAGGAATTGAAGAGAACATTGATTAGAAAGGTATTATGAGCTTACAATAGATCTAAACATATGCAAAGATTAAGTTGTATTTATGAAAAGACCATATAATGTTTCAGTTTAACCATTGATTCAGAAAATGTCTTAAAGACGTGAGATTTAACCATCCTTTATATATTGAGATACATCCCAAGGAGTATCAAAAGGTTTTCATGTTGAAAACATAGTGAATGCGAGGTCAAGTGATAAACTGTTAGTTTTAAATCCTCTTGTTGGAAATGAGTTGAGTAACTGAGATGGGAGGGGTGAATCAGTTACCACAAAAACAAATCCAAGTCCCTTAGACATCTTATTCAAACTTATCACTTTTACTTGGTTAACATAGATATTTTGCTACCACTCGGTTAACAAAGCAAATTTAAGATATTAACTATGATTATCCTTTAGTGATTAAGTGCAGAAACATAAAGCATAAAAAAAATAACATGTACATAGATGACACCAAGATTTAACGTGGAAACTCAATATGGAAAAACCACCAATTGTAACTAGTTATTATTTTTCACTCTTCTGAAGTGAGCCCTGTTAGGAGCCAACCCTGTTAAAGGTTACAAAAACACACTGTAAGGTGTGACCCTGTTAGAGGATTTAATCACCCTATAAGGAGTGGCCTTGTTAGAGGTATTCAAACACTTCAATTTAGAAATGTCACCTTGTGAGAGGATTTAAAAAAACACTATTAAGTCTACTCTATTAAGAGATTTGGATCACTGCTACAATTTTTAGAGAGTAAGAATGGATTGATGTGTTTTTCAAAGAAACTGTCTTTACTGATTCAGATCTCTACTCTCATTTAAAGTAGATCCTTACTAATCAAATATTCTATTACAAATCTATTTGGATGTTCTGTCCTTAATCAGAATCCCATCTGATTTCACCTTCACTCTTCATATCAAAAACTCATACTTTCACACACATTCAATCCAAACTTGACCTTGTATATATATGATGAGCCTTGTCAAGTCGGCCTGAATAACCTTCCAAATAATCAAGAAAACTTAAGTCTATCGGCTGCATATAACCAATTAAACATAAAGTGTAAACTATTGTTAGTCAGCTAACACTAAATATCTAACTCGGTTAACACTGTAATCCTTCAATGCCCGACCATTACTGTAATGCCTGAGTGAGCTCACTTAGAACTGAAAATCACTTTGGTATTCTTCAATGCTCAAGAGAGCTTGGCATACACTTAATGTGCTCGGTTTAGGTATAGAAATTTGTGTAACATCACTAAATTTGTGTATACATCAATGATAATACACAATTGAATAATTATCATCAACAATCTCCCTCTTTGGCATTGATGGCAACACAACATGTCATCATACAAAGAATTATAGAGAAACACGAATAAGGATATTTTTTTTTATTAATGTCCTTAGCTTCATTCTGATTCTCATCCAGAAAACTCTCTTTGTCTTCATAATCTTTGAAATACAGATTTCTCCCTCTTACATTAATCTTTGTTTCTGATAAAACTTCTCCCTCTGTCATCAGTAATCTCTCCCTTAATAATCTTCCATTTAATAATTTATTTTGGCATGACATCAATAATCTCTGCCTCTTTGACAACCAATGCCAAAGAATCTATCCAATGAATTGTAGTGTACCTGATGTACTAATTCATATGCAATAAGCTCTGATAATCTGCAGCAACATGTTAAATCTATTATGTAGCTCGGTTGATGCATCACTAATCTGCCCATTAGTGAGATTCAGTTAGGAGAATCACCCCTAGCTTTCTTCTAAGATACAAGAATGCATCCTTAGGTAAAGGTTTTGTGAATATGTCTGCAATTTGTTCTTTAGTATTCACATATTCCAACCTTACTTCCTTGTATTGAACCAATTCTCTCAGGAAATGATACTTTATTGCAATATGTTTAGTATTAGTATGCATCACAGGGTTCTTTGAAATGTTAATGGCACTAGTGTTGTCACAGTAGATAATAATTGGTTCTTTGATTTCCTCCTTCATACCTAACAACAACTATTTGAACCATATGATATTTGAACAATTTACTGTTGCAACAACATACTCTGCCTCTGCTCTAGACTAAGAAATGTAGTTCTATTTCTTACTAGTCCAAGAGACTAACCCCTTTCCAAGAAATAATGCTCCACCAGTGGTGCTTTTCCTTTCATTAACACTTCTGGCCCAATCAACATCAGTAAAAGTATTCAAATTAAATTTTCCTCCTTTCTTATACCATAATCCATAATCTTTAGTACCCTTAAGATATCTCAGAATCCTTTTGATAGCCATCAAATGATTCTCTCTAGGATTATCTTAAAACCTTGCAAAAATACCAACTGCTAATACAATATTAGGTCTAGTGTGAATAACATATTGAAGTTTACTAATCATGAATTTGTAGGTAGTCTGATTTACCTCCTTTGAGTCATCATCCTTAGAAAATTTATGTCTAGTAGACATAGGTGTCCCAGCTAGTCTGGAATCTTCCATTCTAAATTTCTTCAGTATCTCTTTGATGTATTTATACTGAGTAATGTAGATACCATCATTCATCTAATGAACTTGTAAACCAACAAAGAATTTGATCTCTCCAAACATAGACATCTCAAATTCCTTACTCATAGCTTTGGAGAATGCTTTGCATAAATTATCATGTCCAATAAATAGTATATCATCAACAAATATCTCTGCTAATAGTATCTTGTTCTGAGGTCCTTTGATGTACAAGCTACTATTGTCATTTGTTCTCTGAAATCCAATACTTATCAAGTAACCATGCAATATTTCATACCAGGCTCTAGGAGCTTGTTTCATTCCATACAAGACCGTGAAATTCACAAACCGTATTCCTTTTTTTAGGATCTACAAAATCTTCAGGTTTCTCAATATAGACTTTCTCTTCCAGGATTCCATTCAAGAATACATATTTTACATCCATTTGGTATACTTTCAATCCTTTATGTGCAGCATATGCCTGAAGAGTTCTGACACCTTCAAGTCTTGCAATAGGAGAAAAAGTTTCTCCATAATCGATACCCTCTTCTTGAGCATATCCTTTACACACTAATCTTTCTTTGTTTCTGGAAGCTTCACCTTTTTCATTCATCTTGTTTATGAAAACCCACTTAGTACTAATCACATTCTTGTCTTTTGGTCTAGGTACAAGAGTCCATGTTTTCTTCTTTTCTATCTACTCAATCTCTTCATTCATGGCTTTTATCTAGATTTCATCATTCAATGTATCTTTAATGTTTCTAGGTTCAATTTCACTAAGCAAACATGTACCTTTTAGTTTATTCCTTGTCATTAAACCTTCTTTCTGGTCTCCAATTATTTTCTCAGGTGCATGATGCCTTCTAAAATATTTGGCAAGTATAGGTTCCTTCCTATTTGATTCTGGGCTTTCTCCACTAGGTTCACCATGCTCAAACATTCTATTCTTCTCTTCCAACTGATACTCAGGTTCCACTATCTTAGACTCAGGTTCCTCTATCTAAGGCTTGAGTGCCTCTATCTCCAACTCAGTTCCCTCTTTTTATGACTTAGTTTCTTCAGTTTGAGACTCAGTTCCCTCTGTCCGCAACTCATTTTCAATAGTTAGAAGATTGGGTTGCAACAAGGTTTGTGCTGATGAATTCAATGGTTGAAATGGTTTCTATCCAATCACCATTTCATGTGTCTTAGGTATAGTATCAGCTTCATAATATACAAAGTTTATGTAGTCCTTAGGCTCTTTACTGCTTTGTTCTTCACTTCTCTCTTTCTTCAGTTGAACTATGTTCAAGGTGTGAATTGCAGTGTTGATGGCTTCCTTCTAGTATTTGGTAGCAACATTCTTTTCAATAATCAAGGTTCTTGCACAATTCATAATAGATATGTTTCTTCTTTCTACTATCCCATTTTTTGTGGCATACCTGGGGTAGATACTTATCTCTTGATTCCTCTTTCATTGTAGAATTCATTGAACTCATTAGAAATGAATTCACCTCCTCTATTAGATCTTAGGCATTTAAGTTTCTTTCATGTTTCCTTCTCAACTCCAGAAAGGTACCACTTAAAATTTTACAAAGCTTCTAATTTTTCTTTGAGAAACATGACAGTTATCATTCTGGAATGGTCATCAACAAATAGAATAAAATAATTCTCTCCCATGTAACTTGTTCCAAATGGTCCACACAAATCAGTATGCACTAACTCCAAGACGTCTTCTGTATTGTAATTCTTGCTCTTGAAACTAGTTTTTCCCATCTTCCCAATTTGACATTGTTTTCATATTGCCAATTCAGGTTTCTTCAAAATAGGAATACCTCTTACTCTTTTGTTCTTTCTTATGTTGACCAGGTTATCAAAATTCACATGATGCAATCTTTTATTCCATAACCAACTTTCTTCTACTTGTGCAATAAAACATGAAATTTTAGTGAGATTAAGATAGAATAGATTACCTTTTGTTTTCCTTCCAGTTCTAACTAGGTTTCCCTTACCATCCAGGAGCTTGGACTTACCATTCATGAATTATATCCTAAAACCAATGTTATTCAGATGTGACACACATAGTATATTATGCCTTAGTCCTTCAACTCGATAAGCATTATCACATTTGATTCCTTCAGTTAGAGAAATGCAACCTTTACCTTTCACATAGCAAGGTTCATCATTCCCAAAATTGACACTCCCACAATCATAGTGCTCAAGATGTTTAAATTTAGTTTTATCACCATTCATGTGGTGAGAGAAATCACTATCATTTATCCAAGTGTCATTCTTACTATTGTGAGAGTAAAGTGCAGTCATTTCATTTTCTTCATTTTCTGACTCATCCTTAATAGAAATGTAAACCATTTCATCTTCATCTTCGTCACTATTAGAATCTTTTGTAATGTAACAAGATTTCTTACCTTTGTCCTTGTAGATTTTGTAAATTTTGAAATATTTCTTGCCTTTGTAATTTTTGAACTTTCTCTTACCTTTGTCTTCTTTGTTCGGACACTTAGCAACAATGTGACCAACCTCATCACATGAAAAGAAAATCAATGATATTCTTCATTTGTACTTTCCTTTGGAAGCTCTCTTTACAAGTAATGCTTCAATGATTTCTAGATATTCATCATCAAAATCATAATCACTATCACTATCAATTTGTTTTCCTTTTGAGTTTCTATCCATCTTACAAAGGTTTAAGTTAGCTTTGAATGCAGACTCCAAATTATTAGGATTAAGAGAATAATTGTCAAAATTGTCCAACTCAAAAGCTATTAGCCTTCCAAACAATGCATCTAGAGTTATATCATTACTGCACCTCATCTCTTGAATATCTGAAACTCTAATTGCATAGATAGGAAGTAAAGTTCTCAATACCTTACTAACCATTGTTTTGTCTTCAATTGTTCCATCGGCAGCTCAGATGGCACTGACACTTTTCTTGATTATTTCACTATATTGTGTAATGTCTTCTCCTTCTTTCATTTTCATATGATCAAAATGACCTCTAAGACTTTCTTCTTTGGCTCTCTTTACATTGTCATCTCCTCCATGGATATCATGTAGTTTCTTCCACATACCATAGGTAGTAGGGCAGTCCTTGACTCCATCGAATTCGGAATAGTTGATTGAAGAAGCTATATCAATCATCATTATGTTATGATTCTCCATTTCCACCATCTGATCCACAGACATAGGTCTCGGTGGTTCCACATATTTGTGATCCAAGAATTGCAAACCAGTATCATTATCTCCAATATTAGATAGATGTAGCCTCATCAAATCTTTCCATGCAGTGAAGTTTTCTTTGTTAAGCTTGGGGATCTCCCTTCTATAAGACATATCTGATCTTTTAGCTTAGGCCTTGAAACCTTGCCTGAAAGAACTAAATTCTATTATACCAATTGTTGGAAATGAGTTGAGTAACTGAGAGGGGAGGGGTGAATCAATTACCAAAAAAACAAATCCAAGTCCCTTAGATGTCTTTATTCAAACTTATCACTATTACTCGGTTAACATAGATATTATGTTGTTACTCAGTTAACAAAGGAAATTTAAGATATTAACTGTGATTATTCTTTAGTGATTAAGTGCAGAAACATAAATCATAAAACAAATAAAATGTACATAAATGACACTAAGATTTAACGTGGAAACCCAATTTGGGAAAACCACCAATTGCAACTAGTTACTATTTTTCACTCTTCTGAAGTGAGCCTTGTTAGGAGCCAACCTTTTTAAAGGTTACATAAACACACTATAAGGTGTGACCCTATTAGAGGATTTAATCACCCTATAAGGAGTGGCTTTTTAGAGGTCTTCAAACAATTCAATTTAGAAATGTCACCTTGTGAGAGGATTTACAAAAGACTGTTAAGTCTACTCTATAAAGAGATTTGGATCACTGCTACAATTGTTAGAGAGTAACAATGGATTGACCTGTTTATCAAAGCAACTGTCTTTGCTGATTCAGATCTCTACTCTGGTTTAAACTGAATCCTTACTGATCAAATATTCTATTGCAGCTCTATCTAGACTTTCTATCCTTAATCAGAATCCCATCTGATTTCACCTTCACTCTTCATATCAAAAAATCATACTCTCACACACATTCAATCCAAAATTGACCTTGTATATATATGATGAGCCTTGTCAAGTTGGCCTGAATAACATTCCAAATAATCAATAAAATGTAAGTCTACCAGCTGCATATGACCAATTAAACATAAAGCGTAAACTTTTGTTAGTAGGCTGACACTAAATATCTAACTTGGTTAACACTGTAATCCTTCAATGCCCGACCATTACTGTAATGCCTGAGTGAGCTCAGTTAGAACTGAAAATCACTTTGGTCTTCGTCAATGCCCGAGAGAGCTTCACATACACTGACTGTGCTCAGTTCAGGTATAGACATTTGTGTAACATCACTACATTTGTGTATACATAAATGAAAATACACAATTGAATAATTGTCATCAACACCTCTAACGAGGTCACACTTAACAGTGTGTTTGTAACCTTTAACAGGGTTGACTCTTCACCGAGCTCACTTCAGATGAGTGAAAATTTTGCGTTATCGGTCCCAAGTGATTTTTCCCTTAATAGGGTTTCCATGTTAAATATCCATGTGTCAAATGTGTATATGGTTCATTTCTTTAATATTTTTCTTTACACATTACTAAAATAGGATTGATCGGTAAACTTTAAGTTATTTACTGTATTTCGGTAAAGGCTAGACTATTATTCGATAAAGCTTAAGAAAAAAGGATAAACAGTACACTCCAAGCAATAGTTATTTGATAAGATTATTTAAAGGCATACATCTTTTAGGACTGAAGATAACTAGAGGTTTTATATATGTGGTATAAAGTTTTGGTTGAATTATTGGATTAATTTTTCAGGCCATTGATTCACCGCCCCCCTCTCAGTTCTTCTAACATCATCACCTCAAATATACAAGGTATATGATAGAAAAGGTACCTATAAGAATCATGTGAATTGAAAATCCATAATTCCATGGGTAATAACTTAATGCTTGTGCTCCCATTTTTCTTTCCATGGTAGTTTGTTTCGTAAAAGCACACTTTGCTATCTTTTGGCACGACATGCATCTTGGCTGTAGATTTCAACATGGTTCACTAGAGTTCTTGGCGAGGTGCTATGTGTCCCTTGGGCACTAAAAAATGTTTCTCTTCCATTACTGGGCATGTGTTCATGGTAATCTTGCGGGTTTACCTTTTGTTCGCTAAAGGCCCCATTTGAGCTCCACGTGTCCCTTGAGTGCTCACAACATACCTTTTCACTATTGATCCCAGGCTTATCCTAATTCATACACATGGATGTCTTGTGGGAATTTTAGGAAGTTTTTTTTGTGAAGATCCAATTTCAACACCAGCATGCTGCGTGCCACTTCCTTTTTTCAGTCACTTCATTTTTTGTGGGCCTGGGTTTTCTATTGAACGTGACACACGATCATCTCACAGGTGATTGGAGAGGGTGTGAATTTCTTTTGAGGTATCTTTCATTCCAGTAAGCCACATGTTCTTCCTGTTGTAGCCATACTTTATCATGCACCCAACTCTACATACTCATCATCTTTTTGGTTTTGGCATGGTTCTCGGTGAAACTACTGTCATGATTACTGAGGAATGACAGTGGAGTATAATAATGTGGAATCAAATTCCACTTATAGAGCATAGGTCAGATATCATATTTTTAGAGATGACGATGTGACCTAACATCAAAAGCTTGGTGGAATGGAATATGTAGCACTCTATCTGATCAATTTTCTGTTAGGGTTTTTAGATAGTGCCTTAGCTATATATACATAGTATTGTAATAAAATGGGGGGACCTTCTAGACTTAACTTTTGGTAGAAATAGAATAGGAATATTGTAGGAGATTTTTAGAAAGCCTTGTTTTATATTGTAAGCCTTCAACTGTAATGAGAATTTTAATTTATCAATGCAAATTAATCGTGCTTTGAACCCATTGATTTTGGGGTTTCAGTGTTCGTGAATGTTTCTATGTTGTTTAAATATAATATCCAACTTTAGTGTATTTGTGTTCAAGCTTTGTTAAATATATTATGCATCCAGGCTTCTCTATTTTATGAGTGTATTGCATGGCTCACTTTATGTCTTTTATTTCTTATGATAATGTACTTTTGCAACTGTTCCTAGGCCTATGTACTATAAATTTTCCTTGATATTTGAGTTCTTGAAATAGCCTATGCATTTTAAGTTTAAATTGTTCCAAAATCATGGCATTTTTCCTCAGTAGGGTTAGTTTTCTTCCCTGTTCCTTCCCCAAGCATGAAGATCTGGCTTCTATCAAATTCTAGAGTTCATTTTCATGGGGTGCACTTTGTCCCACCCTAGTGAAGCTTCCATACTTCCCTACCTCATGCGAGAGTTTGATTAGGGATCAACAATTTTCTGGTATGCCTGGTGGGACCAAGTTTTTCACAATTGAAGAAGAGGTTCCTTCTTTAATATTTTCATCTTCCAATAGGTAGATACTAAGCACCAGATGGCTCTATATCCTTATTCAAGCTAGTTTCTAATGGTATGAGAATATTTTCCATTCCACACCATTTCCCTTGTAAATCCTTCCTCTTCCCCTATGAGTTAAAATGGAGGGATATTATGACCAACCATAATTTCCCCCTCCTTATAATAAAAACCTATGCATTACATCTTCCTACCAACAATATCAGACTAGGAGTGCTTATATTTTTTCTCCATACACCATCGCTACACTTAGTTATAAGAAAAACCTCTATGCCTACCACTTGTCTTCCCCCACATACGCCTACATTCCACAGGAAGTTCCCATTAACTCCTATCAACATGCTTATCCTCCCGCCCACAACCAGAATGTGGTACAATAAGAAGTTATTAGCTGCCAAGAGATGTTAATAAATCTTCAAGAAGATCTGAAAACTCTATAAGAGGAACAAGAGTATCACTGCCATAAAGAAGAGCTTGATTATCAATCTTACCTATTGCAGTAACAAGCTAATGTTCTAAAGATGCAACATGAGCAGTTCCTGGCAATAAAATTTTCCACCCATGGGCTTCCTTTTTCTCATGGAATGGCTTTGGAGGAAGAGGGAAAAATAAACAAGAGGAAAGGTCCAAGCCATAGGTTTTGAAAGAAGCAGTAGATTTATCTGGCCGTGGACTTCCCTCAGATAGAGAGACTTTAGAGGAAGTAGGACAAAAAGAAGAATGGAGAGAAGAGAGATTGCATGAGGGTATGGAGATGGTTGTTCTCCAACTAGCCTCACTATGAACATGGAACAAAGAAGGTGAAAAAGAGGAGGGATATTCAATCCCACTCTTTGAAGAGCTTCCCTTCTTCATTGATATGGAGGAGACCGAGAAAAATGCGGGTGATATAGTAAAGAGAAAACTTCAGGTAAATGAATTTCCTATTCTACCAAGATGTGTTATAGAGACATCTCTTGACCTTCAGGGGATCCTAGAAGAAGTAGATGTGGAGGATGAATTTCTAGATGTATTTGATGCCATTTTCGCATTGGTAAACCTCATGTTGGGGACTTTTGGTCCTATAGATTGAGATCTTCAGAAAACATAAGGGATCTCCTCTATAGTAAAGAATCCATTGGGCTCTATTTAAGATGGTTATCTTAAGGAAAAAAGGACAAAAAATCAATCAGGGATCTCCCATCAGACATCTAGATCAAATCTATGATTTTTCACTAGTCATACTCACCTCTGAGCATGAACACGAGCTCCACAAAGAAAAATATAATCCCACCCATTTTCCACTAGCAAATGACATTTTGACGTGGGCAATTTTCTTTATTTTCTCTCTTCAAGGGGCACCCTGGCATAAAACGTTTCTTTTAAATTTTATTTTCTGGCTAGTTGTCCAGAAATATGTAACATATCAAAGGCTAGTTAGGAAGGGAGTCTATTTCAAAAAACCAATAAATTCTTTTTTATTGATATCTTGAAATGTAAATATTTGTACATAGTAGGGTAGGAGTTTTCTTTTCCAATAAGTTTTGTTGAACATAATGAATTATCCATAAGGGAATGCATGTTGTAGTTTACTACTTTTCTTCAGGTGTGTGCATGATAAGGCTTCTTCTTCCTCTCTTTTTTTGAGTCTCTTGATGATCTGAGCCCAATGGATAAGGCCTTGGTCTACAAAACTAGATTTTGAAGGAGTTCACATCCCATAGGCAGGATGGCCCTTAGAATCGCTATAAATGTGAATAAAAATACACAATGTCATTGGTAATAACATAATGCTGGTGCTCCTATTTTCCTTTCTGTGATGGGTTGTTTCATAAAAGATCACTTTCCCATTTGTCGGCATGACGTGCATCTTGGTAGCATCTTTCAACATGATTCACTAGAGTTCCCTTTGAGGTGCAATGCGTCCCTTGAATGCTGAATGACTTTTCTCTTCCACTGGTGGGTTCGGGTTTGTATTCATCTTGTGGGCTTTCCTTTTGTTCTTTGAAGGCCCCATTTGAGCTCCACATGTCCCTCAAGTGCTCACAACATACCTTTTCATTTTTTAGCCTGAGCTTATCCTGAGTCATACACATGGATGTCTCACAGGATTTTGTGGAAGTTTCTTTTGCAAGGAGCTAGTTTCAATGCTAGTGTGCTACATGTCACTTCCTTTTGCCAGTCGCTTCAATTTTTGTTGGCCCAGGTTTTCTTTTAAACATGACATGTGGTCTTCTCGCAGGTGACCAGAGAGGGTGTGGTTTTATTTTGAGGCATCTTGTGCGCTAGTAGGTAACGTGTTCTTCCTATTGTAGCCATACTTTGACACGTGCCCAACTCTACATACTCATCATCTTTTCAGTTTGGGCACGATTTTGGATGAAACTACTGTCATGATTACTAAGGAATGGAAGCAGAGCATAATAATGAGGAATTAGATTCCTCTTATAGAGATTAGGTCAACTATCAGATTTTTAGAGATGAGGATATGACTCGACATCAAAAGCTTGGTGGAATGGAACACGTAGTACTCTATCTGATTTTTTTCTACTAGGGTTTTTAGACAATGCCTTAGATATATATACAAATAATTATAATGAAATGGGGGGACCTTCTAGACTTAACTTTTAGAAAAAATAGAGTAGGACTCTTAAAGGATCTTTTCACAAATTCTTGTTTTATATTGTAAGCCTTGAACTATAATGGGAATTTTGATTTCTCAATACAAATTGATCGTGCTTTCAGCCCTTTGATTTTGGGGTTTGAGTGTCCATGAATGTTTCTATGTTATTTAAATATAATCTTTGACTTTAGTGTATCTATGTTCAAGCTTTTTTAAATAGATTATGCATCTAGACTTCTTTATTTTATGAGTGTATTGCATGGTTCACTTTATGTCTTATTTATTGTGATAACATACTTTTGCAACTGTTCTTGGGCCTATACGTTGTAAAGTTTCCTTGATATTTTAGTTCTTGAAATATCTTGTACATTTTAAGTTTAAATTGTTCTAAAAGCTTGGTATTTTGCCTAAGTAGGGTTTGTTTTCTTCCCTTTTCCTTCCCCGAGCATGAAGATTCAAACTCTACAAGATCCCTGAGGTCATTTTCACAGGGCACACTTTATCCCACCCCTATGAAGCTTCCATACTACCCTACTTCAGGTGAGCGTCTGATTAGGGATTAAAAAATCAATAAGAAAAACAAGAAAAGGGAGAAAAATAAAGATGTTACTTCTAGTTCTGCTCTTTCTTCCCTTTCCATTGTTATTAATGCTACTCCTACTATCCCAACCATTTCTTCTACTCTCACTACCACATATACCACAACCATTTCTACACCTACTACTACCCTTGTGCTCACCACAAATGTTACCTCCTCTTTTGGAAATCAATATTCCCACCAATCTAGATCAAGATAAAAAAGAAGCCCTCCAAGGAGTGTTCCAAGGTGTACAACAGATTGAAAAATGAGCTACTAAAGACTCCCAAAGTGGAGGTCCTAAAAGAAAAAGAAGAAGATGAAGAGGCCAAATTGGTCACTTATAGAAGAACCAGGTACTCCATCTCCAAGAATTTGAAGCCATCAAAAGCCACTTTAAAGGAGAATATTTTTGAGCCACCTTTGGCATCCACTAAAGGAGAAATTTTATCAACAAAAAACATCACTAAAGTACATGATATTGAATTAGATCCAAATATTGGGTTTTTTACACAAGGAGGGGACATTGAGGAAAAGAAACAATATCCTTTTGGGGTAGATACCTTCTTCCAGTCTGATCTTCTAGTTATAATAGGTGATAAAGTACTAGTCATATAATCTCCCACATATCACACACAAGAGCAAATAGATCTGTGATATATGTTTGTGGAGATGGAGAAAGGGGGATAACAAGAAAAGGATGGCACTATGGAAGAAGTCTCAATAATAAATACTTAGGAACCACTCCTACAGTCAGATAAAGAGGCCTCTCTTGAGAGGGTCCAAACCCAATGGGAGGTGTTAGAGTTTTTTTTTGCAAAATCAAAATAGATCAATAACTGAACAACTCTATAAGTCCCAACTCCTAACAAGACAAATTCTAATTAACGAGGATAAAAAATCCTCCTTCACTTCGAGCTCCACATCACTCAGGTGGGTATTACCTAATCTGCACACACATGAATCCTTTGTGACAAATACAAGCTTGCAGATATATAACTGTGGAATAGTTTTCAAACCTTTAGGTAATAAATACCTCAATATTTTGTCAAGTCTTATGCAATATTCCACTTGCATAAAATATGTCTGAAAAATAGAGCAATCCTAAATTCTAACAACATGAAAGGGAAATTATTTTCAATTATGTTTTGGTTAATGGATCTCTGTAATACCCCAAATCTTTCATAGACCAGTGCCTTATCCAATGGGCAACAAAGTCAAACATAAAATTGCAAAGAAGATCATGAACAAAGGAAAAAAAACACAGTCTGATATGTCTATATGCCTTACATAAAATATATCCTATCAGTCAAGTTCTACTTGTGAATCCACCTGTGTATTCAAATATACAACTTCCTACTCAAGGAATTTAACCCTCCCCTTAGAAGAGACCTTGGAATAAATAGCACATTAATCAACATCCACTGAAAGACAAATATGGAACATCCTTAGTACCCCATATCATACATATCTGAATACATATCTTAAATCATAGTGACTCCTTGAATAAATCTATTACTGACTTTACAATAGACAAAACTAAAACAACCTGGATGCCCTAGTTTTTATGATTCAAAAACATTATGGAGACAACTTAAAAATAGAACAACACTACTGAATTTCATTCATAAGAAACTATTACAATGATGTTATTCCCTGAAACATAAAGGATACAAGAACACCCTATATTCATAGAAGAGGGAAAAATATACAGAAGATTCCACACTTGGAACTTGCTCTAAAATTTTGTAGAGAAACTGAATAGAGTCTAAAACCCCCAAAACAGAGCATAAAACAAGAACCCTTACAAAAGAGAAAAGAGGGAAAGATATAGAAGAAGGAAACCCTAAAACTCAAGTCTGATTCATACCTGTCCTCCTTGAAGTCTAATTTCATTTTCCTTCAATTCTTTACTGGCTAAATCTTTCCTCAAAAGATCTAAAAATACAATTTGATCTCCATTGGATATTTCAAAATCTATTTTCAACCGTCTTTTCAAAATCTAGTTTTATTTGAAATCTGATCTCATTTTCCTCTAAGAAAATATTCAAAATCTAATTCCATTTTCCTTCAAAATCTGATTTTCATCCTCTGAGAAAATCTTCAGTGAAAGCATATCTTCAAGAATTTGAAATAAAATATATTGCACAAGACTATAGGAAAGGACTATGCTATTTTAATATTTCAATCTTGCACATTATTTTAATCCTTTTGTATTTTATATTATTCTCTATGCAAATCTGATTTAATTTTCCCTTTGATTTTTACACAGATATACCTTTTAAATTTATTTATCTTTTAAATCCTCTGCACACATCTTTCCTGGATTTGAAATTCTTTATTATGTATTCCTTGCCCAGAACTCACCAGAATTGGACACTTGGCATGCGTTGATTGGCTGCTCTTAACTGGCCTGAAGAATCATCCTCTAACCCCATTCTTCTTGGAGATTTGGAGACAAGCTAGTCTCTAGGTCTCTGAAATATTTTCTTAACCCTAGGTTCTCTAGGATACTTGGAGATAACTCTCAGTCACTAAGTCTCGGATAAATTTAACCCGACCCTACTCTGACCACGGTTAACCTTGCATAGTCTATCTCTAAATCTTTGGAACTTTTCTTTAACCTTGGTAAGATCTGAAGACTACGCACAGGCCCTTGATCTGATCTTCATCGGATGACTGGGGATTAATATCTGAAGGTTTAGAACTTAACTTTTTGCATTGAGAGACTTGGCACATCGGTTAGTTAACCTCTAGTTGCATGATCTCAGAATCTTTAGTGGTTAACTGCTAACATCTCGCGACCTGGTGTGCATTTATCTTGATTGACAGTCACGTGATCTCGCATGGTTTTCCTTCAAACCACTAACATTAGCGATGTCGTGTGCGATTAGTTGACTGCCAGTCACCGAATCTCGCACGGTTTGGCCTAACAGTAGTTTCCTTGCACGACTTTGCGACTGCTCTCCATGTGTCCTTTCATCCTTGTAACCATCTATACCACCTATCTACAAAATTTGGTCTTCTTTGGTCGCTGGAATGTTTCCCAAGGCACCACTTGTGCATGTAGAGAGCCTCTAGCTCTTTCTCACAATACTTTATGTTTGGCCTATTGCTCTTATACACCTCAAAGTTCATCTGTGGGATAAATGTGGGACTAATCTCCATTCAAGTTTTAAAGTCTTTTTCATTTGGGATTTCAAACTAATGGGGCCCACCACGCATGCACTCCTCCAGCCAAGGGGTTTGCTAATAGGCCTCTTGGCTTCTCATTCATATTACACTATATGCGGTGGAATATAAAAAGACTTGATAAATCATCCCAACGAATGTGGGATAAATGTTCTTTGCATTTTCAAAGCTTTTAAGCTCCTCTCCATATTGTTCTACGTTGGGTCTTTATGCATTTGCATGAAAGTTCAAAGTGTTCTGATTTTTTCCTTTTAGCTCTGCGCAGCCATTAGCATGCCACACAGCCTCCCATTGCATTCACATGCTTTAAAAGTATTAATAAATAATGCAGGGGCTTCTCCTCGGTGTTGCGTAGGCTATGGCAATATGTATTTAAATGTGGTTGTATTTCAAAAATCTGCACTATTATTACCATGCATAGACCCGCAAGACTTTCACGCAACCCATTCTCCATGACTTGCGCAGGATATTGCATTTCAAATGCAAATGTTTTAAAACTTTTTAACATTACTGTTAGAATTTAATCTTTCCTTGGTGAACTATGTAATTAAAGGATAAACCAAGGTATCCTAATTTGTATTTGTCCTCTAGTCCAAGTAGGAGGACATGTCACATATTTTTAATTCCTTTAATAAAGAAATTAGATATTCCTCCTTAAGAGGATTCCTACACATGACACACACTTAATGTGAATGTGGCACTCATAGAATATGGGAGTTACATGCAAACTCCTTCAATCATCTCTACTTAAGAGATACTTCTCTCTCACTTCTCTAGGTTGGATCTCACAAGTTGGTTCTCATGAGATTTCTTCTCTCTTCTTCTCTCATTCTCATTCTTTCTCTCGCAATATTGTAATGAGCTTCTTGCTCAAGCTCTCCTACTTTCATGGCTTCTTGCCTCATTCATATTATTCACAAAGGGGTTTTTTCTTTTTTTTCCCCCTTCTAAAATTCTTGTGTTCTTGTCTTGGTCTTTGAACATTTTGGTGATATTGGTGATTGTTCTTGGATCATCGTTTCATTTATGGTAAACTTTTTCATTTCTGCACTCTCTCTTGGATTCTTTCCTAAATCTAGTTTACTTTATTTATATTTTCTAACATGGTATCAGAGCTGGTTTAATCCTTGTTTTGAGTGTGCATGCAGGAATAGGTGAAAGATATCTCCGTTGAGGATAATAAATTAAATTTTTTGAACTAACTTTTGTTGCAGATTTTTTGAAATTTTTTTGGGTTTGGCCGGTTCACCGCCAAACCTGATTTCTTTTGTTTGCTTATCTCTTTGTTTGCAGATTTTTAGTTTTTTAGTCTCCATTTCTAGTTCTATTTTTTTCTCCCTCTGTTGGGAAACTGCAAGGGAGTTATATGCTTCTCTCAGTTTCATTTGTAGGTTTAGCGAATAATAGTTCTTATCTCCTTTATGTGCAGGTTATCTATTTGATATTCTTGTAGGATTCCATAAAAAATTCTCTCATTAAAATTTTTTTGAAATCTATCTCTCTAATGTTGATTGTAGGTTTTGTATATCTTCTAATTACATCTCTCTACAGGTTTAATATATTTATTCCAGTTGCTATTTTTTTAGCATCTTAGCTTTCTAGCGCAGCTTTCATAGCTTTCATTGTTTGTATAGCTCCTAGCACAGCTTATACATTGCATGTTATACTTGGTTGCTTCTTATTTGAGTCTTTTTTCCCTCCTGCGCAACTTCTTCACTCCTCTCCATTCTGCTAGCATTTGTAAATATTCCTAACTTAGCGTAACAACATCTCCCTCTATTTCTTGCTTATACTATATCAGCCTCCTTGTGCAGACTATATATTTTCATAGCACAACATCCTTATATTTCTTGCGCAACATAGTTCTGTTTAGCATTCCTGTTTCATTGCGCAGTCTTTCATTCAGGTTTTTAAATCATTTATATTTTTCTTACTTCACCTCGCAACAGTATATCTTTCTTCATTCTGTATTAAAGCCTCTTATCTATTTTCCCTCCTTACCTTATTTTTCTTATGCCCTCAAAAACGTTTTTGTGACTGCCCTCAAAAATGTTTTTTGTATCTGCCCTCTCTTACTTTTTTTGACTTCCCTCAAAAACATTTTTTTGGCTATTGTTAGTGTCTGCACTCTTGCTGCTCACACACAACTTTTTTTTTGCTCTTGCAGCACCTCACCATTGGCTATGATCTCCTTGCTCCTTCCTTCTTCTCTCGCGTTTCAACTTTCTTTTACATTTTTTTCTTTTTTTTATTAGAAATCTTTTCTTTATTCGCAGTCAAGTTCCTTTATTTCATTTTTTATAAACGTGAAAGATCATCATTTCTTTCATATTTCTGGCCCACTAGGTAGTTGAAATTTTTTATCATTCTTTTTAATCATATTAGTAAATTAGTTTTGCATGCTCTTGTAACTTGCAGTTCTTCTCTATCTCAATATGATCCAGCTCTTGTGAGATGTATTATGGTTTATGGTTGGCCTGCGTGACTTTGCAGTGTTTTTTTAAAATTAACTCTTCTTTTGTTTTGTTTATTAGTTTAATCAATTTCAAATTTAGTGCTCTTTTAATTATGTTTTTGTTGTTGTAACTTGGTAGCACGGTCCTTTCTTTCTTTTATAATTAAAAAAAATTGATGATGGAAAATCATATAAGTACTTCTTGTTTCAACTATTTTGCTTTCCTTTTGAAATTAAGCATGCTGCTGCGGAATTATATATGCTAGAATACACAGGAAAAAATATATTTTATAGCTTTCTTATCTTTTTGTAAGTGTTATTGATTTTTAGCTTTCTTTTCATTACGTAATCTGGTTTCTCTGTTGTTCACGCAGCATATCTAGTTAGTTAAAATTTATATTTGAATTCAATACTCCATTACAAATTATATTATAATAGACCATGCATTGTGCTTGACTACATATCCTGGAAATAGCTTTATTCTTTGACTGCTTACCCTTCATTGCTCAGTATTCTTGCAGAGCATTATACTTTGCCTGCATATTAGCGTTTTTCTTTTTGCAGGCAGCCTCTGTACTCTACAGCTGTGTAATTCTAATTTGGGCAGTATTATTAATTTTGTTCCTTGGGAAGCTTCCAGTAGTCTTTAATTAAACTCACGCTGAGTTTTTTATTAGATTCTTTTTCTCCTTCTAGTTTCTGCATATAAGCGTCAAGAGAGTTATCTATTTCCTTTTTCATAGCATAACGTTTGTTTCATTGCAGTCAATCTTATCTATTTTTTCTTATTACATTTGCTTCATCTTGCAGGTTATTCTTTTTTCTGTAGGATAATCATTGTTCATTCAGCATTATTATTTTTTTTCTTCCTGTAGGATAATCATCATATTCCTTGCATTATAACATTTTTTTTCTAATTCAGCTGCAGGCTTATCCTACTAACGTTTTTTGTTATTTGCAGGTTAGCATTTTCATTCACAGAATTATATTTCACAAATTGAGTTTAATTTTTAAAAATTAACTTTAAAATTTTATTTTATTTTTTTTCCAAAAATAATAATCACATATACATTTGTTTCAGTTCATATTACTCAAAATCGATTTAAACACATTTCTATTTTATCTATACAAACTTAGTATTATAGCTAACTCATTATTTTATTGCAATTAAAATTTGTTGCATCCGTTTAGCAAAAATTTAATTTTTTTTTTTAAATCTGAATATTCTAGCAATTCGGTGTTTACTATTCACGTTAAACTTTTTTTAGATTCATTATTGTATACTTCAACTTTTATATGATTTCATCTTTTCTTCAAATATTAGAATTTTTTATTCAAGTCTTTTAATATAAGAAGTGTCTACATTAATTTAAATCTAACCATCATTTATGGTTTACTCATATTTATTTATTTAATATAATTTTGTGTTAAGATTTTTTTAATTATATTTTTTTATGAATGTTTTTTAATTACGAGTAATGTTATCAAAATTTGTAAAATTGGAATTGTTATTCAAGTGAAGGGGGGTTATTTTATTTTAGCTATCAAAACATTCAACATTTTGAATTTATATCATTTTTACTTTAAAAGGAGAGATTATTATTTTGTTCATAGGAAAAATAATTTTCAATCTCTTTTAAACAAGGGGGTAACTAATTTCATTTGACGAAGGGGGTATGTTCTTGCAATTATGTCAAAAAAATTCATGAAATGTGGTAATTGATCTAACTCTTGTTTCAAGGAGCAAAAAGATTTGTCATATGAATGATACATTTCCCTTAAATTTAATTTGTTTCAGTATTATGAGTTAATTTGTGGATTGATTTCGTTATATAGCATTAATTTCTATCAATTTTTTATAATCTATTGTTATGCACTTGTTTGCATCTTTTATGGGATCCACTTATTCTATCTGTAAGTTGCACTGGGTTGCACTTACTCAGTTGATGTTTATCAACTTGTTCCATCTGTAACTTGCACTAGGTTGCACTTACTCGGTTGATGTTTATCAACTTGTTCCATCTGTAAGATGCAATGGATGCACTTACTTCATTTGATGTTTATCAACTTGTTCCATCTGTAAGTTGCACTGGGATGCACTTACTCAGTTGATGTTTATCAACTTGTTCCACCTGTAAGTTGCAATGGATGCACTTACTTCAGTTGATGTTGATCAAATTGTTCCATCTGTAAGATGCAATGGATGCACTTACTTCAGTTGATGTTGATCAACTTGTTCCATCTGTAAGATGCAGTGGATGCACTTACTTCAGTTGATGTTTATCAACTTGTTCCATTGATTTCTTTTTGGTGAGGATGTAGCTCTTAATCCTTCTTGAAATTTTGTTGGATTTTTCATATATATTTGACAGGTAATATGTCTTTTTTCTTCATAATCCTTAGTTCCATTATTTTAAGCACATGACATAGTTTCTTTTTAATTTTTGGATTTACTTCTTATGAAAATATGACAAGCTCAAATTGTTAAAGTTTCTTAATATATTGGTTTAAATTTTTATCTCCTCAATGGTTCATTACTTATGGTACATGATTGTAGTCATGTTTGGCATATCAATTCTTAGCTTGAGTTGGCGTTTGAGTAACATGTTCCACTTATTTATCTTTGTCTCTCTCATACTTATATGCATCTTC
>MU226105.1:458577-478991 GCA_018584345.1 Thuja plicata
GGCTTCTTGCCTCATTCATATTATTCACAAAGGGGTTTTTTCTTGTTTTTTCCCCTTCCAAAATTCTTGTGTTCTTGTCTTGGTCTTTGAGCATTTTGGTGATATTGGTGATTGTTCTTGGATCATCTTTTCATTTATGGTAAAAATTTTCATTTCTGCACTCTCTCTTGGATTCTTTCCTAAATCTAGTTTACTTTATTTATATTTTCTAACATGGTATCAGAGATGGTTTAATTCTTGTTTTGAGTGTGCATGCAGGAATAGGTGAAAGATATCTTCGTTGAGGATAATAAATCAAATTTTTTGAACTAACTTTTGTTGTAGATTTTTCAAAATTTTTTTGGGTTTGGCCGGTTCACCGCCAAACCCGATTTCTTTTGTTTGCTTATCTCTTTGTTTGCAGATTTTTAGTTTTTTAGTCTCCATTTCTAGTTCTAGTTTTTTCTCCCTCTGTCAGGAAACTGCAAGGGAGTTATATGCTTCTCTCAGTTTCATTTGTAGGTTTAGCAAATAATAGTTCTTATCTCCTTTATGTGCAGGTTATCTATTTGATATTCTTGCAGGATTCCATAAAAAATTCTCTCATTAAACTTTTTTTGAAATCTATCTCTCTAACGTTGATTGTAGGTTTTGTATATCTTCTAATTACATCTCTCTATAGGTTTAATATATTTATTCCAGTTGCTATTTTTTTAGCATCTTAGATTTCTAGCGCAGATTTCATAGCTTTCATTGTTTGTATAGCTCCTAGCGCAGCTTATACATTGAATGTTATACTTGGTTGCTTCTTGTTTGAATATTTTTTCCCTCCTGCATAGCTTCTTCACTCCCCTCCATTCTGCCTGCATTTGTAAATATTCCTAACTTAGCGCAGCAGCATCTCCCTTTATTTCTTGCTTATACTATATCAGCCTCCTTGTGCAAACTATATATTTTCATAGCACAACATCCTTATATTTCTTGCGTAGCATAGTTCTGTTTAGCATTCCTGTTTCATTACGCAATCTTTCATTTAGGTTTTTAAATCATTTATATCTGTCTTACTTCACCTCACAACAGTATATCTTTCTTCATTCTGTATTAAAGCCTCTTATCTATTTTCCCTCCTTACCTTATTTTTCTTATGCCCTCAAAAATGTTTTTGTGACTGCCCTCAAAAATGTTTTTTGTATCTGCCCTCTCTTACTTTTTTTGTATAATCCTATTGAGTACACACATCTTCTGTTTCATATTGAGAAGGATCATTACTTTCATGATCATAAGATATAACATCCATATTAGACACATGTATAACAATTATATTTTCATCATTCTCAATATCATCACTACTAGGTACAACCTCATGTGAAACCGTAAATTTAGGATCTTCAATATCAAAAATGTGGTTTGCAATTTCAGGATTGATGTCACTGTCATTAAAAGAATTATCACAACAACTTACCTCTTCATCATCTTGCTACTCATAGAATTCATTGTTAGCATTATAATCAACACTTTGAGAAGAATTAGACTCAGCATCATCTACATAACTAGATTGATATTCAGTATCCTCAACTTTTTCATATTCAATATCACTAGATTCAGCCTCATCAACATAACTAGATTGATATTCAACATCCTCAACATTTTTCAGATTCATTATCACTAGATTCAACCTCAGGTATAACTTTAGATGAAATATTTTCAACACGTTCCATCCATTCCATGGTATGCCAAACATATTCCACCCTCTGAGAGATTGGAAAATTAATTGAATCAGGAAAACAAAGTTTCAAAAAACAAATTAGCCCAAAAAAACTCCTGAGGACAGAAAGAGATAGTATACTCCTTAATATGAGAAGAAAACCTTATGTAAAATTCAAATTGAGATTCACTCTCTTCTCTTCTCATACTTCCTTGTAATGTCAAAATAACCCTTTCTTGAAGCTTTTGTCTTAACACTTTTTTTTCTACACGAACAAGTTCAAGTTCTAATAAAGGGTCTCCAGATATGGACATGTCATGATAACCCCTGTGCTCCATGTCCCTCATTTTTACTTAGTACATACTTCCCCTTGATTTTTCAAAAATGCAACTATAACCTTGAAGTATGCAAACCTCTTACCACACCTTGTTCCTTCTCTTAGTGCTTAGATCACTTAATAAGGAAAATGTTTTATAACTGATTTTCATGGAACAAAAGAATTTATCCAATGAAAATAAAAATACCTAGAATATGATGAAGCTGCTGTGAACTATTTTATTTGAAGTCACCTCCAAATCACCTTCAAAACTTGGTAGAGCCGCCACCTCTTTGCAAAGGAAAATATTTTTATTAGTTGAGATCTCTTTCCCAACTCTGACCTTCTTCAAATTAGAAACTTACATACATCTCTAGTATAGGGTCTCTTAATGATTCCTCTCTTGACTATGCTACAAGTCATAGGATTCCTATTATCTTCTGCCTCTTCATTGCAAGTGCACCTCTTCTTTGTAGTCTTTCTTCAAACATGCACACTGTTGCAAATCAGAGAACTCAGAGTCACCACTCACCACATGTGAGATTGTATAGGTATTTCTTCAAGAACTTGGACTTTCATACACTTTGCAATGACTAACATAAAAGACTTGAATCTTTTTACAAAATTTTGAGGAATATGTCTTTGCAAACAATGACTCTAGGATTGACTTAGCAAGGTAGGGCTACAACTAACTTATACTTACTAATCACTTTTGCTTCTTGTTTCCCAGTAGCGTCACCAATTTTTTAGTGCGAATCGGATGGGAAAACTCAATTTGAGGTATTTTTTGACTCTCTTCTTCAACCAGTCTCTAGAATGATTCAACAAAGCAAGGAAATTATCATCTTAAACTTGCTGTCTTATTACTTCCCAAGTAGAGTCACCAATTTTTTAGTGCGACTATGATGGGAAAACTCAATTTGAGGTATTTTGTGACTCTCTTCTTGAACTAGACTCTAGGATGATTCAACAAAGAAAGAAAATTATCATCTTATACTTGTTGTCCTATTACTTCCCCAGCATAGTTGCCAATTTGTTAGAGCTTTTTCTTACAAAATCAAAATAGATCAATAAATGACCAACTCTATAACTCCCAACTCCTAACAATACAGAGTCTAATTAACGAGGATAAAACATCCTCCTTCACTTCAAGATCCACATCACTCGCGTGGGTATTACCTAATCTTCACACACATGAATCCTTTGTGACAAATACAAGCTTGCAGATATATAACTGTGGAATAGTTTTCAGACCTTTAGTTTATAAATACCTCAATATTTTGTCAAGTCTTATGCAGTATTCCACTTGCATAGAATATGTCTGAAAACTAGAGCAATCCTAACTTATAACAACATGAAAGGGAAATTATTTTCAATTATGTTTTGGTTAATGGATCTCTAAATACCCCAATCTTTCATAGACCAGTGCCTTATCCAATGGGAAACAGAGTCAAACATAACATTGCAAAGAAGATCATGAACAAAGGAAAATAGCACAGTCTGATATGTCTATATGACTTACATAAAACATACCCTATCAATCAAGTTCTACTTGTGAATCCACCTATGTATTCAAATATGCAACTGTCTACTCAAGGAATTTAACCCTCCCCTTAGAAGAGACCTTGGAATAAATAGTACATTAATCAACATCTACTGAAAGACAAGTTTGGAATATCCTTAATACCCCAACTCATACATATCTTAAATCACATTCATTCCTCGAATAACTATATTGCTGAATTTACAATAGACAAAACTAAAACACCCTAGCTGCCCTAGTTTTTATGATTCATAAACATAATGGAGACAACTTGAAAATAAAACAACAATAATGAATTTCATTCATACGAAACTGTTACAATGATGTTCTTCCCTGAAACAAAAAGGATACAATAACACATATATGCATAGAAGAGGGAAAAATATACAGAAGATACCACACTTGGAACCTGCTTTGAATTTTTGCAGAGAAATTGAATAGAGTGTGAAACCCCCAAAACATTGCAGAAAACATGAACCCTTACAAAAGAGAAAAGAGGTAAAGATATAGAAGAAGGAAACCTAAAACTTATGTCTGATTCACACCTGTCCTCCTTGAAATCTGATTTCATTTTCCTTCAATTCTTCACTGACAAAATCTTTCCTCAAAAGATTTGAAAATACAATCTGATCTCCATCGGATATTTCAAAATTTGTTTTCAACTGTCTTTTCAAAATCTAATTTTATTTGAAATCTGATCTCATTTGCCTCTAAGAAAATCCTCCAAATCTAATTCCATTTGCCTTCAAAATTTGATTTTCATCCTCTGAGAAAACATTCAGTGAAAGCATATCTTCAAGACTTTGAAATAAAATATATTGCACAAGACTATAGGAAAGGACTATGTTGTTTTAATATTTCAATCTTGCACATTATTTTAATCCTTTTGTATTTTATATTATTCTCTATGTAAATCTGATTTAATTTTCCCTTTGATTTTTACATAGAGTATACCTTTTAAATTTATTTATCTTTTAAATACTATGCACATTCCTTTCCTGGCTTTGAAATTCTTTATTATGCATTCCTTGCCCAGAACTCACCAAAATTGGACACTTGGCACACGTTGATTGGCTACTCTTAACTGGCCTAAAAAATCATCCTCTAACCCTAGTCTTCTTAGAGATTTGGAGACAAGCTAGTCTCTAGGTCTTTGAAATTTTTTCTTAATCCTAGGTTCTGTTAGAGACTTAAATATAACCCCCAGTCTCTAAGTCTCAGATAAACTTTAACCTGGCCCTTCTCATACCACAGTTAAGCTTGCATAGTCTATCTCTAAATCTTTGGAACTTTTATTTAACCATGGTAAGATGTAGAGACTGCGTGCGGGTCCTTGATCTGATCTTCATCAGATGACTGGGGCTTAATCTCTGAAGGTTTAGCACTTAACTGTTTTCACTGGGAGACTTGGCGCAGCATTTAGTTAACCTCTAGTCGCATAATATAAGAATATTTAATTGTTAACTACTAACATATGGCAACCTGGCGCGCAGTTATCTTGACTTCCAGTCACATGATCTAGTACAATTTTCCTTCAAACCACTAGCATTAGCAACCTCACATGTGGTTAGTTGAGTGCTAGTTGCAGAATTTTGCACAGTTTGTCTTGACCATTGTTTCCTTGCATGACTTCGCGAACACTCTCCACGTGTCCTTTCATCCTTGTAACCGTCTGTGCCACCCGTCTGCAAAATTTGGTCTTCTTTGGTCACTGGCACATTTTCCAAGGAACCACCTACGCATGTAGAGAGCCTCCAACTCTTTCTCACAATACTCTATGTTTCTCCTTTTGCCCTTATACACCTCAAAGTTCATCTATGGGATCAATGTGGGACTAATCTCCATTCAATTTTTAAACTCTTTTTCATTTGGGCATTCAAAATAATGGGGCCCACCACACATGCACTCCTCCAGCCAAGGGGCCTACCAATAGGCCTCTTGGCTTCTCATTCATATTACATTGTATGCACTGGCATATAAAAATACTTGATAAATCACACTCCCACCGAATGTGGGATAAATGTTCTTTGCATTTTTAAAGATTTTAAGCTCTTCTCCATACTGTTCTGCACTGGGTCTTTATGCATTTGCATGAAAGTTCAAAGTGTTCTGATTTTGTCCTTTTAGCTCTGCACAACCATTAGCATGCCAAACAGCCTCCCATTGCATTCACATGCTTTCAAAGTATTAATAAAGAATGCAGGGGCTTCTCCTTGGTGCTATGTAGGTTATGGCAATATGCATTTAAATGTGGTTGTATTTCAAAAATCTACACTATTATTACCATGCGCAAACCCACAAGACTTCCATACAGCCCATTATGCCTTGCGTAGGATATTGCATTTCAAATGCAAATATTTTAAAAAAATTTAACTTTACCTCCAAAATCAGCGTGGACTACACCTTCCAATTGCAAATTTCCAATGACATTTAAATGTCTCCCCACTTTCTGCGCAAGCTCCAAACTTCGATGCATAGACTTTAGTGTTGACATCTTCCACTTTCTTTTTTCTAAGTTGTCTCTGCATTTGCATAGACTCTCTCTTTTCATCACAATTTTCTTGGCATTTGCAACTTGCATTTACATTTACATGTTTCAACTTCCTTCAATACTTATGTGGCTTCTTCATGCTACCCTTCACACTTCTGCGCAACAGATTGGGTTTAAAATTGTCATTTGCATGTTTTGGAGTCTTTAAAAAATCCTTCTTACTGCACAACACTAAAATATGTCACAATGTGTGGGCTTTTAACTGTCTGCAGGCTCCCTCCAACCATAGCGTAGACTTTTCATTTGTATGAAATGTGTTTTTGTTTTTTAAAACTTTTCAACTCATGCATGGGTTTTTCCTCCATCATTCTTTGCACAGGCATCTTACTATGGGGATTTGCTTTTATAATTTCAAAACATTTTTTCAACATGTTGGTATCCTCTCAATGCGCAAGATCTTCTTATAGCATGCGTTGTCTTCCTCTTTGGCATGGTCCTTCCCCTTTGCTTCCATGTTGGCTTCCATGTTGGCTTTCACATTTTGAAAATTGAGTGCAAACCTCTTCGCTTGTTTAGCGCAGCCTATCCTTATTGGCTTACACCTTCCAATGGTATTTGCTTGTTAAATTTTGGAACTTGTTTTATTTGTCTTCTAATATGCTCTGGTTTCTCCTCTGTAACTAGCACAGGGTACACACTTTGTTTCATTTGTCATCACATTTGCAACCATAATCAAAACATCATTTATAAGCCTGCAGTGAGTGCAAGTCCTTTTATAATTTTCTCCCCTTTTACTGAATGGTTGATTTACAAACTTGAAACACTTTATGTATCCGATAACATTATTACTTAAATCATAAGATGATTTAAATAACAATATGCTCTAAAATTACACACACTAAGCATTTGAACTTTACTAATAACACTGTATCCTTGAGTTCTTGATTTTTCAGGATCCTCATCCTGACATGCACTATCACCCTCCAATTACCAAAATGTAATTGATTGGGAAAATGGATCATAAGATACTGAATTGGTGAACATTTCAAACTGCTCATTACAATTCTGTAAATTGAACTCAATAACAGCACCAGGCTTCTGGAGCCGACTTTAAAAACTGACTAGAAGGCCTCCCAGAGCTTTCAAATTTGGAAGACATGAAGAATTTCATGTTTACAAACACTCTGTAAAAACATATCTTCATGACGCTTCCTGAGGAAAGATATTTTAATCTCCCAAGTTGACCATGTTCACAAATCTGCAAATGCCCTTGTCAAAACATATGTAAACCACTTCGGATTCTCATCTTCTAAACTTATCAAAACATATTATGAGATTTAATCACTGGTCCAGGTAGCACATTTACACATATAGAGTACAGGGAAACCATTTTCATCTCAAAAAAATCATTTGATAACCAGTTACCATCCTTTGAAAATGACTATTTTGTAAACTTTATTTTGTCCCGCATTGGAAATCTGCATAAACTGCTTTAGATTTTGACTTAAACAACCTATCACAAGAGACTCTTATAGTCTGATACCTATAACATAGATTCACTTTCACATAGGGAACATGAATCTTCAATTAACTTACTCTGATGATGAACTGATCAATTGACACTAATCTGCAATGTCAACACTTCACAACTTTCTAAACTTAAACTCAGTAAAAATGCAGAAATCTGATTTGGAATTAGTTAGGAAAAGTGGTAAAATGGATTGGTCTAAGTCTAGAAATATTCAAAGAAGTTCACTTGTAGGTTTAAAATGTAGGGGAACATTCAATTCTTCAATATATTGAACTGGGTGCAACTTGTGGGAGCTCAAAGTAAGGTACTTAGAAATCTGCATTTTCACACTCAGGGAAAATGAGTAAAATGATAACAGAATAGATTTGGAAAATTTATCAAATGAGCTCATAGGGGTCTAAAAATGGGGATTAAAACTCATTTGCATGCCTAAAAAACAATGAAAAAACCCTTATGTCTTGACTAACAACCAGGTATTAAATACAAGCCTACAAAGTGAGTTACTTAGGAAAGTCTGAATAAGTGCAAAGTGCAGATCTGTGTAATCACCTCCAAATGGCCATCTCCAAAACATGTCAAAACTGAACTCTAAGAGATGAGACCCATTACATTTTCTAAATGAAAGATGTTGAACCCAATCTCCAAGTGGTATCTCATGAAAAATGTCAGGTCACTTGCTACTTGCATCCAAACTTGGCTTCTCACAAAAGATTTTTAGGGCAGCAACTTACACTTACAAAAATTTTCAATATAGTAATTCCAAAATGTACCCAAAATTTTGGAGTTCCAATAGGAGTAAGAAACAAATAAAAAAGAAAATTTTAGTCTAGAACATGGGAAGTGTGTCACACTTCTATGAGTCATTCCATCCAAGGTTGCTCAAGAATGAGGCCTCAAATATCGACTCATAGCTCTCTAGTCATGGAGTGCAAAGGTTTGTAATGGAGACCCTTAGATTGACCTAGGTGTGCCCTTGCAAGTACACCATGAAATGAGAGATTCAATACATGAAAATGAAATCTATTCTATATGATAACAATGCATGAGGGGAAATTAATCTAAATGATAACAATGCAAGATTAATCTATGAAAGGAAATATGCAAGCTTAATCTATGAAAGGAAACATGAATATAATCTACATGAATATCCATGGATGCAAGAAGAAGACAAGAAGAGAGAAGTTGCAATATTCAAGCTTGAGTGCTCAAATTTTCCTCCAAAATTGCTCTCCAAACCTGCAGCATAACAATAGCATAAAAATCTTGATTATCAAATGAGAAGGAGAGGTTTCCTTTTAAACAGCAATGGATGGTAGAGATTAAGAGGCAAAAAATCAAAGGTTATGATTAAGAAGCATAAAGCCCACCACTTAGGAAGATGTGAAGAAAAAGAGATTTTTATTTAATTTTCTATTTAATTTATTTCTTTTTTCAACAAAGAGGGATTTTCTTTTAATTAAATAAGATTATTTAATTTAATTAAAAGGGATATTTTTTTAAATGAGATAATATTATTTAATTAAGAGAGATTTTAATTAAATAAGATAAGATTATTCAATTAAAAAGGAATTTTAATTAAATAAGATTATTTTATTTAATAAAAAGGAATTGTTTTCTTTTAATTAACTAATATAATTGATGAAATGATCAAAGCTTAGGAAATATTGAAATAATTGAATTATTTACGATTTGATCAAGGAAATTGATTTGAATTAAAAAGTTGCAAATCATTGATTCAGAAATTTGATAAATTGATAAATATGGCCCATAGTCTAGGCGACCATTTTAGGGTGTATACATTTGCCCCTCTTTGACTAATGTGTGATCATTCTGGGAACACATGTAGTTAAATAATGCAGTTGAATTGTGAGATCGATTTGGGATCACAAAACAACACAGACATCAACACCGTTCTAAATAAGTAATTAACATTAGAACAAAGATAAGTTTATTGCAAAAAAGACAAGGTCAACACCGTTGTAAATAAGTAATTGACATGTCCAAGATAAGAATCTCAAGCAAGGTTGCCCCAAGCAGAGCAATGATAGGATTGATAAAGATGAATCAAGGATTACAGTTTAATAGGTACTGCCCCCTCATGATCAAAATCAAAATGAGATAGAGGAGAAACAACAAATTGATAAATTTGATCAAATCGAACTAAAGATAAGGTTCTTGATGTAAGATGAAAGATATAAGGATCAAAGAACCAAGGTAGATCATCAAGCATGAAATATTATGCCCCAAGGTTGAATTAGAAGAAAAGAAGTGGGGTGAAAGAAAATGGAAGATAGAAGTTTGGAAGAGGTAGAAAGAAATGGAGAGAAGAAAGATAATTTGCCTTAAGAAAGAGAATGCCCCAAAATTAATCAACTGTTTAAGGTAAAAAAATTTGATTGAGATCACGAAAGAAGATAAGAAAATGAAGATCAGAACGTGATCACAGTTGATTAAAATTCCACAAGAAAGATGAAGGAAACCCTCTCAAACTCATAATGCATCCTAAAAATGCAAACTAACATGTGGTCTAACAATGCAAGCTACATAAAAATGCAAAGGTGTACTTGCAATAGAGCAACTGTAACATAGGAATTTGTGTTCATCATTCATGAGAGAATGTTAAGGAACTTATTTTCATCACTAGGCCATTATTAACGGACATAAGAAAATCACACAATCATCACTAGTCATAAGTGAAAATATGAAGATATCAATGTGATTTATATCAGATTGGAATGTGGAAAGATTCTAACATAAGCATCAAAGACATAAAGGTCAAGATGACTATGATGTTAGCTTACCCAATTTAATATAGAAAAACCATCCTCGCATCAAGGCATAGAGGCCAGGATGACCAATAGAACGGTTGTGCAAAAATAGTGAAGAATAAAGAAGGAAGCAAATAAAAACATGTTCCATGCCCCAAGTCCTCTAGCTATGCATCCCAGAGAGACTTATTAGACAAGGACACTCAACAAAAATCAATAACAATCAGCGCAAAAAGAAAATATCATAACATAGCTCAAGCATTAAGTGTTGTGTTTA
Source organism: Thuja plicata (assembly GCA_018584345.1). Taxonomy (NCBI): domain Eukaryota; kingdom Viridiplantae; phylum Streptophyta; class Pinopsida; order Cupressales; family Cupressaceae; genus Thuja; species Thuja plicata. The sequence goes on from MU226105.1 coordinate 469,188, forward strand.
AAAATTTAAGTGTGTTAACTGATACTGAGTTCTGAGGATAAGGATTGAATGCTTGCAAGCATATAAGACCATATGACAAAACTGGGTAAGACCAAACCGATAAGTGTTGAAAAACACTCAATATCAAGGGTTTTATTGAAAAATATAGTTGAGGTGGTGTTGAAAAACACCGTTTGTGAGGTGTCCTAAAGACTAACGCATCCAAGAGACCAAAGCTAACAAAGTTATGCCCCCTAGACAAAGACAAAGACCAATTCCAAACCAAGGCAACAAGGACAAGGCATGATGGAGAAAGGCTAAGTGTTGCAGACACGCGCTAAGAAAATGGGGTGCAAAGGCCTCAAGTAGCGCCCGTTTCCAAGTTTTCACCACTTGGATTTTATTACAATTTTTTCTCTTTCATTTTTTTCATTATTTTCTTCTTTTTTTAGGACTTATTATAATTTTTTTAAATTTTTGCTACCAAGGCGCTTGTTTCCAAGTTTTCACCAAGGCACTTTTTCTTTTTTTTTTTGAATTTTTTGATTTTTTTGTATTTTGTGGAATATATAATTTTTTTTGAGATACATCAAAGTGCATATTGCTAGGTTTTCACTAACATGATCATTTTTAGGACATTTTCTGATTTTTAAAATTTTTGACAATATATCATTTTTTTGGATTTTTTCAGGATCAATAATTATGTACAAAGGATGCCCCTAGACAGAATGGGCATCATAGATAGAACTTCTTTAGGTGCAAGAAATTGATAATATCAGGGATCTTCTCTCCCTCTTCTGTAGACAGTAAGTAAGCACCTGACCCAAAAGCTGTTGTAATGATGTAAGGTCCAAGCCAATTAGGTTCAAATTTGCCCTTTTGATCTCTATGCTGTTGATTCTTAGGATTTTCATGTAGGACAAGATCTCCCACTTGGAATTCTCTAGGGTGAACCTTTTTGTTGAAGGCTTTGGACATGCACTTTTGATAAACCCTCATATGGTCAAATGATGCTTGACATTTTCATCTTGAAGTTCTAACTCTTGAAGTCTCATGGCGCGGTAGTCTTCATCTGTAACTAGACCTTGGAGGGAAACTCGAAGTGAAGGAATCTAAACCTCCAAAGGTGACACTACTTCAGCACCATATGCAAGGGCAAAAGGAGTAGCCCGAGTAGGAGTATGAATACTCGTTCTATAGGCCCACAAAGTCAGATTTATCTGTAAATGCCAATCTCTACCATTCTTACAGACTATTTTATGCAATATTTTAAGAATGGTCTTGTTTGATGCCTTTGCTTGACCATTTCCTTGCGAGAAGTAAATGGAGGACCAATGTTGTTTAATCTTGAATTTCTTGCAGAGTTGTTTAAGGTCCTTATTTTTAAACTGGCCTCCATTGTCAGTAATAATCTTGGAAGGCACTCCATACCAACAGATGATATGGTTCAAAATGAATAGAGAAACTATCTTGCCTGAGGCAACAGAAAGTGGGACAGATTCTACCCATTTAGTGAAGTAATCAGTAGCAATGATAATAAAGTTGTGTCCACCTGATGATTTGGGATGAATCTTTCCAATAAGATCAAAGGCCCAGTGCTGAAATGGCCAATGAGATATACAAGGAATAAGTTCCCTGCTTGGACCATGTATCAGGTTATCATGTTTTTGACACTTTTCACATGACTTTACAAAAGCTACTACATCATGGGCCAATAGTACGTCGCCCTAAGAAACCTTTTGGCCATGGAAAGACCATTGGAGTGTCCCCCATAGATGCCCTCATGAATCTAAACTAACACTTGGTCAGATTCTTCCTTTTCTAAGCATCTAAGAAGTGTTCCACCTAGACCCTTCCTATAAAAATCACCAGCAATAAGGGAATGGCGAGAGGCATTTCGAGTAAGGTTTCTACTTTCAGATTGGTTAAAGGTTTTAGGTATAATTCCATCATGAAGGTATGAATAAATGGCACCATAACATGATGACTCACGACCAAAAAGGGTATAAATGACATGGCTTTCTTGGGAGTCATAGATAGGGTGATGTAGCTCTTCCACCAGGAATTCAAATATGGATTTATGTTGCTCTAACTGAAGGAGTGAAGCAAGTGTAGCCATAGCATTAGGTACTTTGTTCTCAGCTCTGAGGATTCGCTGAAATGTGACAAATGAGAAGTAGCATTTCAAGGAATCAACCATTTTCTTGTAAGGTACCATTTTCTCATGTTTGTTTTGATATTCATCATTAACTTGGTTGATTTTTAGCTATGAATCCCCATAGATGTGTAACTCTGTGATTCTCCATTCTATGGCCATCTTAAGTCCATTTGTTAAACCTTCATACTCAGCAATATTGTTTGTACATGGGAACAATAATTTGTAGGATTTAGGAATCGTGTACCCATGAGGAGAAAAAAATAAAACACCATCTCCTGAACCGTTTTGCATAAAAGATACATCAAAGAAAATCTTCCATGTTCTTTCAGTCATATACATGAGGTGTTCATCTGGGAAGTCAACTTAAATAGGTGAATTATCTTGTATTGGTAAATCATCCAATTGATCTACTATGACTTGTCCTTTGATTAACTTATGATCAATGTACTCTATGTCAAACTCTAAAAGTATCATCATCCATTTAGCATGTCTACCTGTGAGGGCAGCCTTACTTAGCAAGTATTTGAGTGGATCTATTTTTGCAATGAGGTGTATAGTGTGCGCATGCATGTAATGTCACAACTTTTGTGAAGCAAACACAACAACAAGGCAAGCTTTCTCAATCCTGGTGTAGTTAACCTCATATGAAACAAGAGTACAGCTAACGTAGTATATTTCTCTTTCTTTCCCATTTTCATCAAGTTGAGCTAGTAATGCCCCCAAGGAAGATTTTGTTGCTGAAATGTATAGAATAAGTGGTTTCCCTAGGATAGGAGGCATTAAAATGGGAGGATTTTCCAAGTACCTCTTGATTTGATCTATGCTCTTTTGACACTCCTCATTCCAAACACATTTAACTCCTTTGTGTAAGTTCTTGTTGAAGGGTTGAGCTCTATCTGCCAGTTGTGAAATGAATCTCCTTATATATTGAAGACGTCCTTGAAGATTCCTCATTTGATTAATGTTTTAGGAGGTGGCATATCTATGATTGCTTGAACTTTTTTAGGTCCACCTCTATTCCTTTTGTTGAAATGATGAATCCAATTAGTTTTCCAAAGGTGACTCCAAATGCACACTTTTTAGGATTTAACCTTATTTGAAATTGTTCCATGCGATCTAGAATGACTTCCAAATCATCTGAGTGTGTATCTCTTTGTTTAGACTTGGCCAAGGTGTCATCCACATAATCTTCCATGTTTTTATGCATCATGTCATGAAAAATAGTTGTTATAGCTCTTTGATAGGTGGCTCCTACATTTTTCAATCCATAAGTCATAACGTTCCAACAATAGGTACCCCATGCGCAAGTGAATGCAGTCTTTTCTTGATCTTCAGGAGCTATCTTAATTTGATTGTACCCAGAAAATCCATCCATCAAGGAATAAATCTCATAACCCGCAGTCATATCCACTATCATATCTATATTGGGGAGTGAAAAGTCATCCTTTGGGCATGCTCTATTGAGATCTCTAAAATCTATGCAAACTCAAATGGATTTTTCATGTTTGGAAACTGGTATAATGTTTGATATCCATTCAGCATAGGCGATGGCTCTTATAAATTTTGCACCAAGGAGTTTCTCTAATTCTACTTTGACTAGAAGAGCTATGTGAGGATGCATCTTTCTCAATTTTTGTTTAACTGGTTTGACATTTGGAACTATGAATAAGTGATGCATAATAAGATTAATGTCCAATCCTGGCATATCTGGATAGTTCCATGCAAATTTGATTTTGTTTTTCTATAAGAACTTAGTGTAAGATTCTTTTTCTTGTGGTGACAAAGACTCAGCCAAGTGTACTATCTGTGGAGCCTCATTTGTACCCAAATTGAATGCTTGTGTCGGTTCAATAAGCACTGAAGACCTATCCTGAAAATAGCTAGGGAGATGATCAAGTACTTCATCCTTAGGCACCTTAGAGAGGTTTTCACCCTTGGATATGTCATTTATTTTTACTTTTTTTGGTTCTCACACCGCCACACAGTGGTTTTTGACATCAGAACTCCTATTCTTTTGATTTTATTTTATTTTTATCTTGTGACTAAGGTACTTGATGTCTGGCTCTCTCATACTGGTAGCTGATTCACTGGTGGAAGAGACTATAGGCTTAATGGCATTTAGGTAATAGGATATCTCATAATCATTTTGGAATTTTAAAAGCTCAGGTTCTTGATAGCGTTGGGCCCAATCAATGAGGTCGGGATGAACAAGAGGTAAGTCAACGACTGGTTCAAGGTTATAAATGTGAATGGTATTATCGCTAGTGAGTGAAGAGTCAGAGTCTATCAAGTATCCCTCTAACCTACCCAAATTAGGATTCATCCTAACAAGAAAAGAATCATCCACTAAGGCAAGACATGGGTTTGAATCCTCTAATCCTACACATGACTCGTTGGCTTCCTCAGATTGAAAACTATAAGTATGAACAAAATTAATATCTATATCAACTGTAGAGGGCTCTAAAAAAGAGTCCCATTCATACTCATTAGAACTTGTATCTGAACTGCGACTAGGATGCTTACATCATGAAGGTTTGGGACATCGTGATGTAGAAGGTCCAGTTTCATCAAAAGTAGCACTTTCTCTTTCAATTAAACAAACAAGATTCTTTTTTTGATGCTCTCTCAAAGGGTCTTCTATATCTGATTCATGTTCTAAAGTTGCAGTTGACTCATGAGTGACTAGGGTATCTGAATCTCTCCAAAGGAGATTAGTGGAAGGGATCCAAACTTCACACATATCCTACTGATTTGTCAAATTAGGTATATACTCAGGCTCATCTTCACTATCTGACTCATCAAAGAGAGGGCTAGTGTGCTTGTTGTAATTCTCAAATCCTAGGCCAATTGGCTTCTTGGACTTGTGTCCAAATTGAGCATGATTAAGAGGTTTGGATCTAGCATCCAAATTGTTATTAAGAAGGCCATATCTAGGATAGCCCATCTATCTAACAAAAGTATACCCTCTTCCATAAGCCTTAGGAGAGGGAGAGAAGTTCTCATTGTGCATATATTTTACTTCTCTATAGATCCAGTCTCTAAAAAATGTCTCCTATTTCTCATCTTGAATAGGCACTGATGACTCTATAAATGTGCCAAATAAGGTCATAGCTGAAGAGGAAGGTTTCTTTTCTTGTGAAGGCTTTCCATAAGACCAAGGTGAAACTGGTAATGTTGTGAGGGAGTTGAGTTGATACCCCCCCCATGCCAAGGTCTATCATTTTAAGCTTGTCTTTGCATTCAGCTAAAGTTGCATCAAAATATTCTTCTTCTCTATTAAGGGGAACATGAGTTCCTACTGAAATTGAATTGACCGATAAAGTGTTATCCCTAGCTATACAAATATCTATGCCATTGTAGGGGAACTTAACACATTGATGATAGGTAGATGGAACTACTTGCATATCATGAATCCATGGTCTACCAAGTAAGATATTATATGCAAGGGGTCTAGCATCAACTATTTGAAGTAAAATATCCTTTTGAACAATACCAATCCTAATAGGAAGGACGTAAAACCCCTTGGAACTTCTTTCTGCCTCGTCATAGGCTTTGATAGTAATCCTTTTTCTGGTATCTATAACCTCTTCAGAATAACCCAATTCTTTCAAAAGAATAAAGGAACAAATATTAAGCCCAGCACCCCCATCTAACAGCATGCACCTGACATGGGTTATATGGATCATGACCACAATATGAAGGGAAATATTGTGCGGATGGCTCAAAGATTTATCATCATCTTCTAAAAATGTAAGGTAATGAGGGGTAGCAATGTGATTAACCATATTCTGGAATTGATCAATATCTAAGTTTTTGGGGACATTTTCCGTGTGCAAAGCATCCTCAAGGATTTGTTTATGTCTTGGGGACAACTCTAAGAGCTCAAAGATCAAAATCTAAGCAGGGGTTCTTTGTAACTGATCAACAAGATTGTAGTTTGACTTAGGATTGATAGCTGGTTTTAAGGTGACAACCTTGGATGCCACTTTCTTAGGTTTACTTGACTGGCTTTAATTAGGTCCTCTAATGACAATGAGACCTTTACTTTGGGTAACAGCATTAAGGGCTTGAGACGACACTTTGGATTTGGGGCCCCTTAGCACCAAAATAGGTTCTTTATCAAAAATAGGAGGAGAGCCTTCATCTAGATCATAACCATAAGGATCTCTTCCACTCATCATGTTAACATTTTCTTCCATAAATCCAAGCATTTTGATTGTATTCTCCGCATCTTTGTAAGTATAATTTATCTTAGCTTTGTCATTCTTAACTTTAGAGGTTTCCCCCTTTTCATATTTGGGAAAAGGTTCCTTGAATGCCTTATGATCGGTGTTGGTGTTCGATCTATCTATTGTAAGTTGTCCACTTTCAATAAGATCTTGAATAATATGTTTGATTTTGTAGCAATGTTCAATGTCATGTCCAATAACATTATGGAAGACGCAAAAGGACTTCTCCTTCCACCAATGTGGTTTAACTTTAGGTATACAGAAATGCACAGGATCTTAAGGACATACAAGATTGTTAGCAAAAAGTTTCTTTAAAATATCCCCATATGACTCACCAAGTTTTGCAAATTGACATCTTTCGCTCTTAGGTTTACCATGGTAGCTTGGCTTACTTTCTTGTTGATTGGAGGTATTGAGCTTCATAGCTTTAACATCACTAGATAAATGAAGCACAGGTTGATCTTTAGGTTGGGAGGAATCCAAAACTCCATCATTAACCACTTTTTTATCCCTATTCTAGTGTTGGTTCTTCCCTTTATCCTTATTAGAGTTTTTTTTTTGACCACTGTTGTTGTTACTTCCATGTTTGGTCAAAATTCCTTGTTCTCTCAAAACATCCTCAATTCTACATGCAGTCTCAACCACAGTGTCAAATGAATCAAAAACCATTTTCTTAACTTCATACCACAATTTAGGAACCAAGTTGCTAACAAGGATGTCAATCTTTTCATTATCAGGAATAGTTCTAGAATACCAAGAGCACTTTCACCTTCACCTTTGCAAGAAAGTAACAAATGATTCTCCTTGACTCTGTTTTAAGTTGCATAAGTCCAACAAGGTGATAGGCCACAAAATATTGTATGCAAAGTGTTGAAAAAATCTTTGAACAAGCTCCTTGAATGTCTTAACAGGGGGAGTTATCTTAGTAAACCATTCCATTGTTTGTCCCTTAAGATTTCATGGGAATAACCTCATGAGATAAGAGTCATCCTGATGGAACTCAAAACTTGTGGTATAAAACTGGCACACATGATCATGTGGATCTCCACTCCCATCATATTTGTCATATTGAGGAATTTCAACTTTTCTAGGAAATTATTTCATGTCAACACTCTTATCAAAAGGATTAGGACAAATCGAGTCCAATGAGAAAGAATTCTTAGGTGCCAAAATCTTGTCCATTGTTCTTTGCATTTCGTTGATTTTCTCATCTTGGGATGGACCTTTCTTCTTAATATTTTTATCCACATCAAAGTTGTAAGTGACTCTGGCACCCTTGTTGATTAGGCTCTCTAGGAACTTATCTTTGTTTTGCTCCAAATATTTCTCCACATACTGTTGGAAAAGTGGCTCTTGTTTCATTTTCATAAAGTCTTGGGAGGTATGATCATAGCTTGAGCTACTAGCCCCATATTTTGAACCATAATGAGAACATTGTGAAGGTGGCCTTGAGTTCCTAGGAGGGGTTTGTCTCCTATAATAATCATGTCTTGAGGCCCTTCTTCCCCTAGGGCTAGGAGATTGTGATGGTGATCTTGAATGTCTTCTACTTTGTGGAGTCCTAGGAGGAGTGGATGGAGGAGAACTATTTCCACCACTAACATGCATATTATTGAATGGATCATTAAGTTTCCGAGCCAAGAGCCTATCTTTCTCTTCTTGAAAGGCTTTCTTTTCCATTTCTACCAAACTCTGTCTCTCTCGTTCTAGGAGTCTAATTTTTTCTTCCTGACAAGCTTGTTCATCTAGGAAGGCTTTCTTTTCATGCTCAATCCTCTTAATCATTTCATTCATGTAACTTGAAGAGGTCTTGAGTGGTGAACTTGGTCTTGAATTTCTAAACAAGTTGTTGGTATAAGTTGTATTGACATGGGTGTCATAACATTCATCTTTTTCGCTTTCATGTTGTGATAACTCATCATCATAAGCATGTCTTTTACCTCTCTCTCTCTCAGCCCTTTGGTGTGCATCTAGATATCTTGTTGAAATAAGGGTTGAGGCCGGTCTACTATTATGAGAGAAACCACCAGATGAAATAGCATCCCCATACTTCACAAACATGTCGTCAAGACGTTTATCCCTATCTTCTCTCTCTCTCTGAATCATTGTGTAACTCATATCCATAGAAGAGTGAGAAGATACTAAGGGGGTACCCAACTCACTAAGGTGAATCTTGGAATAAAACAACACTTCAGATATATTCCTAGGTGATTGATCAAATATGGGCTCTTTTTCCTTATGTCTTTGGCAAGTTTGAACTAAGGGTAACTGGTTAAAGACCACTTGAGGTCATTTTCCTTGATTTACTTGATATCTTATTGTAAATGGAATGAAAGAAAAGGTACTAGCTAATAGGATGACCCTAAGAGACATTGGTACCAAACTAGGATAGAAAAGACATTAACTTCTCCAAAAAGAGGTGATAAGATAGATAATTTGCAAAAGGTGTAAGCCAACACTGCCACAGAGGTGCCTAATAAATTTGGGTGAATACCCTAGCACATATGGATCAGGAGGATGGTCTTACCCAAATTATATTGATTGAAATTGAATATATGAAAGTGGATGGACAAGAGACTACCAAAACTCTCCAAGTGTGTTATCAAAGAACCTAAAGGTTTATCTTTTCAACAAGGACGGTTTCTAGCTCACCAAGCTTCCAAGCAAGGTCACTTGTGAAATCAAAGATTGCTAATCCAAGAGGTCAAAATGCAAGAATCCTAAGCTAAACAAGCTTCTAACAGTGGGGTAAGTAATCCAATCTAACCTAGTTCAACCAAGGACACTAGAAATGAAAGGATAGAAAATTGAGCAAGTTGTAAAAAGTTGGTTTTTCGACTTGGGAACTCAGTTTTTGTTCATTTTAATTGATAAACTAGATGCATTAACAAATTTTTCTCATGAATCAGGCATGCAAGACAAAAATTAGGGAGTTCAACCAATCAATGTCTTCAAAAAATGAGCAAGGGACAAAGCAACCTTACACATGAACATGGACAATGTTGTATTATTTCTACTCCTCAAAGATTCTACTTGTGTATTTTCTCAAGATGTTTTCCAATCACGCACATAGTCCTAGAGAATAAAAAGTTGGTTGCACTATGGTTCTTAGTAATGGTTTGACTCTGCAACTTTGCAATCTCAAGTGGGTGAAATCCAATCTCAGCACACCAAGGTTTTGACACAGTCCGATAATTTAATCAATCAAGAGTTGCTGAGGAGATCTGATAACCCACAAGAAACTACACCAGTGGAGATTTCTTCCACAAGGACATTTATATAGCGGTTGTTGCTACCATGGAAAAAATGGATATTACCGCTTGAGGTTCCATCCACATGGTTTACCCAATAAAGGGAGTGTCCACTACGGTTAACCCTCTCTAACAAGGAAGACTCACAATATGGACCACATGGGGACTTGGTTTGGATTCAAGGGTT
>MU226105.1:484625-502802 GCA_018584345.1 Thuja plicata
ATTGAAGGATTCAAGCTCTATGGAGCCCTCTTGTTGAAGATCTCTCCATCCACATCCATGCAAGCCTCTTCCTATTCCAAGATCCATTCAAGATTGGTGTTGAAGATCTACAAGAAATTGATTTGAGACATCCTACATTCTACATTATACATTCATTTGGTGCATACATACTTGTGGATCCAAGGATTCGAATCCGCCACAAGGGTTTCTATACAAGAAAGTTGAATTGGTTTATTTGCTTTGTTTGTTTATGCAATTTCAATTATACTTTAAGGTTAATTCCAAAACTAGGTTTTGACCAAGGAAAACCCCTCCCCTCCAAAAAAAAAAACCATTTTTCTTGTAGGTACACATTTGGGATAGTAGGTTCAAGTGCAGATCTGGATACCCTTTTCGGCAGACTTTTGGGATCCGAAAACAGATCTTCTGTCGGATTGTGTAGGTCAAGGTCAACTTTTTATTCAGGTTCAAGATCGACTTTCTATTCTAGTCAAGATCAACTTTCTATTCTGGGTCAGGATTGACATTCTATTTTGGGTCAAAATTGACCTAAGCAAGATCTGGAAAAGATTTCTTAGTTTTCTCTGTCTCTGTGTTTATGTGCCCGATCCGGTTGCAGAGCTTCCAGAAACTCAGTGCAGAAACCCAAAAATAGAATTATTTAGATATGTTACATTTTGAGGTTAGTACTTGTCTTCTAATTCATTTCAATTAAGGTCTTAATCAATTCAAATCTATTATATTCTTCATCCATTACTTGGGATTGTAAGGCTTTCTTCTTTCTTATTTTCAATTGATTGATGAATTCATGCATTAACCATTTTCTTATGGTTGATCAAAGTGGATCTTTCCTTTTTGAAATTTGGGGCTAGGAAAGGGATATTATCTTATCCTCAATACTATCAACATCAACACCACATTATCCTTTACATCCTTTCTTCCTATACATTCAATTTTTAATCTTTCAATTTTAAATCGTACATTTTGGTGAATCCACAATAGACAACTCTTTCTTTTTGGTATTAGATTTACATTTCATGCTAGATATTGCATACATATTAGATTAGCCTTATTTTATGTTCTTCCATTTACATTTTCTTAGTTTAGTTCATTTACATTGCATTAGTGTATGAGCTTTACTACTTCTAGTCCTACTTATAATATTCTGGTTAGAGGAAGTCGCAGACTTATGGGTTCCTTTGATCTTGAGTCTTCATCTCCTTTCCTTATGATCCCGGATGACAATTTGATAACTCATGATTCTAATCCTTCTATGGAGCATAACTCTTCTCACTCATCTCATGATGAGAATGATCCTTTAAGAGTTCCTCCTGAACAAGTCCAAAAACTATCAATTGAACTTGATAAAATGGGAAATTATCTTATTAAAGAAAACCATAACCAAGATTCTATTCAAGCTATAGAGGCTCTTAATAAATTCCTTTGTGATAGTGGTCAAGGTGTTAATCTCTTTTGTTTTATTACTCATCTTGTGCATTTAAATGTTAAACCTTTAGCTCAAGAGGCTCAAGATTTAGGATTTACTCCTCCTGTCACTAGTGTGGAACCTTATTCAGTTTCTTTACCTAGTAATCCTACTTAGACACCTCCTTTAGTGACTACATCTCTTACATTTTCCAATCCTCTAGCTTTGAATCTTCCACTTCCATCTATTTCTGTGAGTGTTCCACCAGTTGTGTCTTCTATTCCTGCCACTTCATACACTTTTCCTAGTGTCCCTAATGTTTCTATACCACCTATTTCTTCTAATGATTCCATAATCATTAGTTTGGCTCAAACTGTGTCCTCTTTACAACAACAACTTGCATCCTAAACTCAATCCAAGCTTAGCATCCCTACATGTAACATGGGTAGTCCTTTATCCCTAATCATTATTCGTGCTCATGTCCCTCATCAAGATGATATGCCTTGCATTGAGAATTACAATGGTAAGGGAGATCTTGTCACTCATGTTAAAACATTTCAAATCCTTTGTAGTGACTATGCTCATGACCATAGGATTTTGGCTAAGTTGTTTGCTAGAACCTTTCGTGATAAGGCCTTGCAATAGTATTATTCTTTACCTCCTTATTGTTTTTATTCTTTTCCAAAACTTGCTAGTACCTTTATTAAATAGTTCCAAAATAACATTGGTCTGCAAGTTTCCTTAACTCATTTAATGCATTGTAAACAGAATACTAAGGAAAAATTGACTGAATTTATTGGTAGATTTAAGAATTTGTATGCTCAAACTTCTCATCTTGTTCCTGATATTGATATTCAACATATGTTTATTTTAAATTTGAAAAAGGATATTAGAGATAAGATTCTGCTTACTAAATTTACCTCTTTTCAACAACTTTGTGCAGCACTTCATCATTATCAATTACAAGTGAGTCAATTTGAGAGAAACACTCCAATGGATCCTATTCTAGATGATAAGAGTGATGTTTCTCCTAATCCCAAAAAGTTTTAGAAGCCTAACAACTATGTTAAAATCAATAAACAAGAAAATGCAGTTGCTGATCAAGTTGTTGTTGCATCCCACAATGCCACTTTTGCATCCACTTCTTTTCATTTAAATCATACATTTACTCATCTTTCTGAATCTTTATATTATATTATGAGTACATTTTTAAGTGCTAATATGATTACTTTGTCTCGTATTCGACCTCTTCTCCCTACTACGATGGCATCCAAATATTTTGATCCTAAAGCCTTTCTCCAATATCATTGTCAGCATGGTCATGATACTGAGAAGTGCTATTCTCTAAAGCATAAGGTTCAAGACTTAATTAATTCTACTGCTTTATCTGTTGATAATTTTTATGGTAGTGGGAACAAATCTATCTCTCCTCCTAATCAAAATCTCCAAATTTATACAAATCCTTTACAAACACATGATACTAATACCATTATTCAACCATCTTCTTTGGATATTGTTTATAATTCAAAGATGGATGATCTCAACCAGATTGTTAACCATGTGGAGTGCATTGTTTCATCTCAACCTACTATTCAAGATCCTTCACCTCCACCTCAACTTCAAATTTGACCTTAACCTAAATCGAAACCTCAATCTAAACCTTCAAAACAACCTAAAAATAAAAGACCTCGGGAACTCTTGATCACCTTTGATGATTCTGAGACCATTAAATCTCCTGATGGTCCCCTTTACATTTATGCTAGGATTTCTAAGATATCTATGCGTGCTTGTCTTGTTGATCCTACTTCCTTAGTCAATGTCACCACTGAAGAAAATATTTTTATGAAGAACTTACAACGTGATTATTATGATACATCTGATGTGTGGATTCAAACTTGCAATGGTTTTCTCTATTCATTATTTGGTTCTATTACCTTACATGTTGAACTTTGTGGTAAAGTTGTAGACACTACCTCCATTGTTGTCCCTACTTTTGATCAATTTCAAGTTAAGTTGGGTTTGCCTTGGTTGACTGCCATGCATGATGTTGCTTCTCCTATCCATAAGTGTATCAAGTTCATTCATGATGGAGAGGTGAAAACAATTAATCATAGTTTATATCAACCTTCTAGGCCTAGGGATTATGCTACCCTTGACTTCTTTTGGCCTTCATTACCTAATTCATTTCCTTCTCAGCCTGATAATCTTTTTCATTCATATCAAGCCTATAAACATCGCAAGATTCTAGAGTTAAGCATGCCTCGGATTGATCTTAACCATGGTCTTTTTCCTATGCCTCCTATACCTCCTTTATCCATTACTTCTAGTTCTATTAATCAAACTCCTAGTATCACTTTTTAGCCTACTGAGAGTCCTACTAATCCTCCTATAGAACTTGTGAAGGAACCAATTTTTCCTCCTAGTTCTCAACATATTTCAAACAAGACAAAATGTAACAAATCTTCCAATGAACATTGTAAGAAGCATAGGGCTAATGCTAGGGCTCATGCCTCTATTCTTTGGAATTATTTACCTTCTTTTGACCAGCCTATGCCTGATGTGTTGGAGGAAGTTAATGTTAATAATGATGTTAAGATGAATGATTGTGATGATTCTATTCACATCTTAGATTCTATTTTGATTAATTGATGAAGAAGATACTCTTGATGATCCTATTGATGCTAATGATGAATATGAGACTATTGATCTTGATACTGATTTACCTCATATTATTTTCACACAACTGATAATTACACCTAGTATCGAACATCACAATTCTCAAGAGGATTCATGTTTGGAACTGGCTATTATTCCTACTGTGTTGGATATAGTCCCTCTTGCGAGTTTCCCACCTTCCCTAAATGATATAAACCAAGATTGGGAGGGTAGGCGATGTGCTTGATTAGCTTGTCCTTCATGGTATCTTTTTATGTGTTTTCATGTTGATTAGCTTGTCCTTCATGGTATCCTTTTATTGTGTTTTCCTATAATATATTTTCTAAATGTTTGTTAGATTCTTTTATACAACCCTTGTTACTTTGTTGATGCAAGGTGATAAAGGAATCGAACCTGTTGTATAATTCTTCTATATGTATCTCTATTCTTCTATATATATTTCTTCATAGTATGTTGTACCTGTGCTATTATTCATAAATGTTTTCCTTGTGTAGTTCGCTTGGATTTGAGACATGGTAGCACTGATTCTTTTTTGTCTCCATGTTGTAGTCTGAAAAGACTCTTCTTCGTAAATCTTGTGTTTTCTTTCCTCCATTGTGATTGTAGTTCTAATTTCTTTGGGGAATGATGTCAATTCATTTGCAATAATATCATATCTATATATACATATTATCTTATGATCATACTGACCCCATGTTAGGTAGATCCCTTCTGTGTTCTCTATATGTTTATATGGTATTTCTCTTGATTTGTCTTTGCTTGGGGCATCTCATAGTGGAAATGTAATCAGTGGAGGTTTTTATGTTTCTTTCAGAGCCATTGCTCTTGTTAAAGTGTTAGCAATGACTTTAATGTGGGAGCATACGCTCTACTCACCTTTTTGCACACACACACTTTAAAAATATTTTCAAAACTTAAAACTTTTCTCCCTTTATGGATTAGAGACTAATCCTTAAAGCATGGATTTTTACCTTATAGGATCTCTTGATCCCTCCAGTTTCAATTTACAATGTTTTGATCCCTTAAGGATGGAAGGTGTCCTTTAGACTAAATCTCTCTATGTTTTGGCTTTGCTCTTTTGGAGTATAATATTCCTAAGTGTAAAAATTTGATGGGTTGACTAGAGAGTAGCCACATTCACTAGGCGTTTCAACTCCATCTTTCCAGTTGCACTTTTTTTTTTCTTGTGTGATTCACAATGAGAATTGGTTCTCATTGGGTGAGGTAATCACACCCTCTCTCTTTTTTTCTTTGATTGGTGATGTCTCTCTTATCATTATCTTAGGTTTGATAAAGACTTAAGTCCCTGGGGGGGTTGATGATTCCTTTTTCCCTTTTTATTTCAATAAGATTACCTTTTCTCTATGATCGCCTTTACCAAGAGTTTGCATTAAGTCCATACTGTTGCTAAAGTGGGGGCTAAATGTATACTTAGAAAATAGAAGCACTTCTATTTTGGACTAGTTTATCCCTTTGATTAAGTGGTTTGGGGTCATGTCAAGTTCCTTGAATGGGTCTCTAAATTGGATCTGGCTTTTACCCCTATTTTGCCCCCTTTTCCACTTCTCTCCACCGTATTTCTAGCACCGTGATCTGCAAATCTGAGTTCCTTGATCTCAGGGTTAAGGTTGACCTTGACCTAGGTCAAGGTTGACCTCCAACCTGATCTAGGCTAGAGTCAACCTCAACGCTAACCGAGGGTCCAAATTTCAAGTTTCCAGGGTTTCCGAATGTCAAGCTTTGGAAAGATTTAATTCGCTCTTCTGGGTCAGCTATTTTGTTCTTCGACGCAATGACCCTTGAAATTATATTTAATATAGGTCCACTTCTAAGGGTATAGGTCTAATTGGAATTTAATTCTCCTATTTATGCCTCTCTATAAGATTGTGCCCTAGATTGGTATATAACGAAGTCTTCTCCTCTCATTTTCTCAAGAACCATCTAAGACTTGAAAAAGACAACTCTATGCATGATCTATTGAAGCAAGAATCTACTCTCAAGCATTTAAGCATTCAAATACATTCAAGCATTCAATTCATCAAGGAGATCCATTGGTAGCCATTGAAGGATTCAAGCTCTATGAAGCCCTCTTGTTGAAGATTTCTCCATCCATATCCATGCAAGCCTCTTCCTATTCCAATATCCATTCAAGATTGGTGTTGAAGATCTACAAGAAACTAATTTGATACATCCTACATTCTAAATTCTACATTCTACATTCTACATTCATTTGGTGCATATATACTTGTGGATCCAAGGATTCAAATCTGCCATAAGGGTTTCTATATAAGCAAGGTGAATTAGTTTATTTTCTTTGTTTATTTATGCAATTTCAAATATACTTTAACTTGAATTCCAAAACCGGGGTTTGACCAAGGAAAACCCCTCCCCCCAGCAAACAAAACTATTTTTATTATAGGTACAGGTTCTAGATAGCAGGTTCAAGGGTAGATCTGGATACTCTTTTCGGCAGACTTTTGGGATCTGGAAATAGATCTTCCATCGAACTGTGCAAGTCAAGGTCGAATTTCTATTCTAGGTCAGGATCAACTTTCTATTCTGGGTTAGGATCAAATTTCTATTCTGGGTTAGGATCGACATTCTATTTTGGGTCAAAATTGACCTGAGCCATATCTGGAAAAGATTTCTGGGTTTTCTTTGTCTTTCTGTTTTTGTGCCCGATCCGGTTGCAGAACTTCTGGAAACTCAGTGTAGACACCTAAAAATAGAATTCTTCAGATCTATTACATTTTGAGGTTAGTAATTTTCTTCTAATTCATTTCAATTAAGGTCTTAATAAATTTGAATCTATTATATTCTTCATCGATTATTTGAGATTGTAAGGATTTCTTCTTTCTTCATATTTCTGATTGATTGATGCATTTGTGCATTAACCATTTTCTTATCGTTGATCAAAGTGGATCTTTCCTTTGTGAAATTTGGGGCTAGGAAGGGGATATTATCTTCTCCTCAATACTATCAACATCAACACCACATTATCCTTTACATCCTTTCTTCCTATACATTCAATTTTTAATCTTTCAATTTTAAATTGTACAATCAGTTAAACCAAAAGGCATAAACAACCACTCATAAAACCCTTATTTCTTCTTGAAAGAAGTCTTCCACTCATCACCTTCTCTGACTCTGATCTAATGATATCCAATCTTCAATTCAATTTTGGTAAATATCTTTCTCCACTCAAACAATCCATTATATCATCCATCCTCGGTATAGGAAACCTATACTTAACTATGATCTTATTGATTGCTCTTGAATTAGTTCACATTCACCATTATTTATTCTTCTTAGGTGCCAATATAGCTGGTTAAGCTCTTCATTCTTAGTTGATGTCAAATGATGTGGTGCCTTGTTCAGTAAACTAGCTCCAGGAATCATATCCATACAATGACTAATATATCCCATTGGTGGAAAACCATCAGGTACATTATCTAAAATGATCTCCTTATACTCGGTAAGAAATTTCTCAACCTCTGTAGGAATTTTATCTTTTGTATTCTTACTTTTTTTGTTAGGAATCAAATCATAACAAATATCATCGCTTTTCAAATCCTTAACAAACTACCTACCTTCCATCAAACAAACTTTCACAGATGTACATATCTCACCAACATATTCTTCAACCAAAAGTAACAAGATTTGCTTCTTACCATCAACCCAAATAGTATATATATTCACTCTTCCATCATGTATAGCATGTCTATCATATTTCCAAGGTCTACCCAACACAATATGACAACAATCCATTGGCATAATATCACACAACACCTTATCATAATACTTTCCAATTTTTAGATTCACAAAACATTGTTCACTCACCATTAATGTATTCTAATCCTTGTTCCATGAAATCTAATAAGGCTTCAGGTGCTTCATTCTTTCCAAATACAAATTCATGACCATCTCCTCAGATGCCATATTCTCTGAGCTTCCACTATGAACAATTACCTTCCAAACTTTATCTGAAACTCTACATCTAGTCTTAAACAAACTTTTCGTGACAGGATCTTTCTTATCTTTCTTACTCCAAAGTATCCTTTTGATCATGATATTTCCTTCCTTCTTATGTTCATTCGGTGACTCCTCTTGCACCAAATCATTTTTTCTACTACCGACTTTCTTTCTTGCATGTGTACACTTGAAAGATCTATGTCCTTCTTCACCACAATTGTAACAAGTTCCTTGGAACCCTCTTCTTCTATAACCATCTCGGGAGTAGTTGTCTCTTTCTCGGAATGATCTTCCACCTTTCCATTCGGTCTTTCCTTTGTCTTAATATGTGTCTGAAATTTTCTTGTCATGTTCAGATCTACTATTTTCACCATGAGATCTTCCTCTTCCTCTAGGGAATCTACCACCTCTTCCTCTTTTCCTTTGTTCATATCTCTTGTTCAATTTCTCCTCATCTTTTAGGGAAAACTGATATG
The DNA here is from genome assembly GCA_018584345.1 of Thuja plicata. Taxonomy (NCBI): domain Eukaryota; kingdom Viridiplantae; phylum Streptophyta; class Pinopsida; order Cupressales; family Cupressaceae; genus Thuja; species Thuja plicata. The sequence continues at coordinate 493,176 of MU226105.1, forward strand.
CCTCTTCGATGCTCTCCATCTTTACCAAGTTGATCTCATCTTGTATAGAACTTCTTAGTCCATTCAAATACTTTTCTATTATTTCCACTTCATCTTCAACATGTCTAGATCTAATGTCTAATCTGTATAATTCTTTAGTATAATCCTTTACCGAGCTATCTCTCTGCTTCAAAATTTGCTTTCTCCAAATCAGGTTAATCTAGTAATCACAAGGTAGAAACTTGCCTTTCAATTTTTTTATCATCTTATCCCATACCTTGGTCTTGTCTTTTCCTTTCTTCTTTCGATCCAATTGTAGATGTTCCCACCGTAAGGATGCATTACCTTTTGAATTTGTACTTGCAATCTTTACTTTCTTCTCCTCTGATACATTCTCATACTCAAATTATTTTTCCATCTCAATTATCCAGTCTATCAATTCATCATAATCCAACTTTCCACTATACTCAAGAGGATTAAACTAAGGTGTGCACTTCAATCTTGTCAATGCTCGTAGGAATCTCTCTTCCTCCTGATCCATCACAGATGCAGGTGCAACTTCTCCTTGCACTTCTTCCAATTCATCATCACTAACATCTTCAAGATGTCTTCCTCTGTGCTAGGTTGTCTCAATAGCTTCCAATCTTGTAGCCATCTGTCTTAACATATCAACTAGACATGGATCTACATTTCCTCTCCCATGAACCATCTTGAAACCCTCTGTAATTGTAGGTCAGATCGCAATCTTCTACCCCACAATAGTGTCAACAACTAGGATTAGGGATTACAAGAAGGAACCTAGATTTAAACTTTTCTTTGATACCACCTCATACAAGGAGGGTAAGGAAAACAAGGGCCCAAGGCACTCCTAGCTATCCAAACCAACTTGCAGAACAACATGGAAGAAACCACACAAGAAGGGAAATAAGAAACAATAGATACTTTATATTAATTCATCAAACTCATTGCATGTCAGGCTGTAAGGCCTTCCCAGTTTTGGTCATATACATTCACATATTTATAGAATAATCTTATTACATGTGAGGTCACAGACCTACAATCTGAATCTGCTAACACTTAATCTTCTATCCCAAAAACTGATACCTAATCTAAGAATAGAAACCAAATATATACAAGAGTCCACCAAAGAGGTTGGCACTCAAATCGTAAAGATCCAACATTGGAAATAGTTAAGAACCAGATTTAGGTCCACGCACATCCCAATGAGTGATCCCACATTAACTATGCTATGGAAATTAAATGCAGAAATCGGTCAGAAGATCCAACTTCAAAATAAACATCTCGGCAAGAAGATAACCAAGAAACAGAAACAACTCGGTGAAAGAAACCACTGAGAAGCCACATCCACTGAGACCCATCAATAAAGAAAGATAGAAAAATTAACCAAGAAACAATAGTTACTGAGCACTTTACTGAGCAGCTTGCAAACAAGCTAAAGAACAAAAGAAAACATAAATTTGCTTGATCAGGATTGCTATAGAACCCAAGATTTCCTCTGTAATTTATAATCCAACCAAACTAATCTCATCTTGAATTTATGTCCTCAAACCATTCAGGTACCTTGCAACCCTCTCAACATCATCATAAGTATGTTCATATTTGATATCCAATCTATAGAATTCTTCAGTATACCCTTTCACTTTAAGATCCTTTTTCTTTAGATTTTGTAACTTCCTAGACAAGCTCACTCGGTAATCAACAGGTAAGAATTTGGCCTTCAATTTGTTCACCATCTGATCCCATGATTTGATTTTTTCTTTGCCTCTCCTTTTTCTATCAGTCTTCAAATGTCCTTTTAACTTTGTGCGAGCATATTTCAACATCTTATCTTCATCGGTACCTTTATAATCAAAGTACTTCTCCATCTCTATCATCCAAGAAAGTAATTTATCTGAATCCAAGTTACCATGGTAGTCAACTGGATTGAAATGTGGTCTTGTATTAAATCTAGTTAGGCTATTTATGAATATTTAATCTCCTTGTTCCAGTTTAGGTTTGTGTTGTGTTTCACCTTGTTCATCTATTTCTTTAGTTGTTTCTTCCTCTACATCACTTACATGTCTTCAATGTGTCAACCTCTCGTCTGGGTCATTTCAACGTCATCCAATCTAGCTGCAATCTATCTCAACATATCCAACACAACTTAATCTAATATCTCCTTCCATATCTAGCATTTCCTCTTTGAGCCATCCTAAGAGAATCCTCTGCAATTTTGGGTCATATCCTCGCACTATCACCCCACAACCAATAATATTCAAGATTTCGCAAACTCAGGAACCACGATCTACTGAAACATAATCGAAAACCTGCTCTAATACCACTTGATCCAACCAATGATATGAGGAACCTCATAGAATTCAGTCCAATCCTTGCAAAAAGAGTCACACAATGGAAACACCACATCTTATGGAAATATATACAATATTTGATTTCATATTAGCATCCAAAAATCAAGTACAATGTACCTGCAACATGTAGTCTTACATTCCAGGCATACATGCTTGTTCTAGAACCATTTATAGATTATATTTTTATACTATCTATCCCAAGATCACATTGATTGTTCTAACTACTAAAGCTATCCTAATTTTCAATGCTCTAAATGGATCAATTACATTAGTTTATAAAGCCTTCACAAGAATCAGGTTAGCTCAGGGAAAGATTACATTCTCCAAGAACAGGAAAACCCATTAAGTTATAGGTCATGACCTAAATCATAAGATTCTCTCAAAAATAGATAAAAAATGATAAGATAACCCCACAAGTAGGTCACTCATATACATAAGAGCATCGATATATGTGCCACAAAGCTTTGTTGATTGGGAAAATCCTTCGCAAGATCAAAAAATATAAATTGGTCATGAAACATGAAGAACAGAGATGTCCTGCCAGAAATCCAATAAATCTCATATGAAAAGAAACCAATAGAGATGTGAACCTAGGTGAAGGTAAAAAATGATTCCTAGAACACTCCATGAGGTGCACAACAACAACTGATCCAAACTGAAATAATGCTAAAAGAAATTCAGCAACAGAAAAATTGAAAAACTAAAACCCAAAATATTGTTGGTTGATGCAAGATTTCCAAGATCACAAGATGCTCTTGCAACAACTACTCAAGTTGTGAGAGATCTTCCTAAGTTTTTGAAACCTAATGATGCTATGTGTAAGGAATTCTACATGAGTAAGTAGACTAGATCTACTTTCAAGAGAAAAAATTATTCTTCTAAAAGATTGTTAGATCTTGTGCATACTAATATATGTGCTCCATATAGAAATAGAACTTTTCAAGGTGGTAGATATTTCATGTTTTTGATTGATGATTATTCAAGGATGACATGGGTTGCTTTCTTGAGGGAGAAATTTGAGGCCCTAAACAAATTCAATATTTTCAAGGCTATGGTTGAGAGAGAGATGAGATTGAAGCTAAAGTGTATGAAATCTTATAGAGGTGGTGAATTCACATCTAGTGAGTATAATGCATTTTGTGAAGAGAATAGAATAAAGAGACAGATGTTTGCTTCGCAAACCCCACAAAAAAATAGTGTAGTGGAGAGGAATAAAATAACCATTCTAGACACTGCAAGAAAATTGATGATTGATGGAAATGTTTCACATGCTTATTAGAGAGAAGTTGTGAGCACTACAATCTACATAATGAACCAGGTGTAAAGAAATGGGAATACTAGTAAGACTCCTTATGAATTATGGTATGGTAATATTCCTGCTGTGAGATATCTTAGAATTTTTTGAAGTAAACGCTATATCTAAAGAGATGAAGATTTAGGAAAGTTTAATACTAGATGTGATAAAGGTATCTTTCTTGGTTATTGAACAAAAATAAAGGCATACATATGTTGCAATAATAGATTGAGAAAGATAATTGAGAGTCCAAATGTCAAGAAGGATGAGTGCAATTAGAGACAATCTAGATCTTTTGGATATGATACATATGATCAAGATGAAAAAATAGAGAATGAAGCCTCTAACTCAAAATCAAGTTTAGATTGATCCAATAGATCAAGATGAAGAAGAAGCGTAAACACAAGAGTTCAGTATTCAATACAAATCCTAAAATTATTAGGTATGTAAGGTTGAATCATTCAAAAAATAAGATAATTGGCGATAGAAAAAAGGTGTTCAAACTAGAATAAAATTTGTTGAAGATAGAGTTGATTATGGCTCAATTTCAAAGATTGAACCTAACAATGTTAGTGACTCATGTCAAGATGAATATTGGGTTAAAGAAATGAAGGAAGAGTTGAATCAGATTGAGAAGAACAAAACATGGGTTCTTGTTCCCAAACCTAAGGATAAGAATGGAATTGGAACTAGATAGGTCTTTTGTAAAAAATGAATGAAGAGTATCTTCTGAAGCTTGGATTTAACAAAGGTACTACTGACATTAATTTGTATTTCAATATTGATCATGATAATCTTTTGATTTTTGAAGTATTTATTGATGATATTATCTTTGATGGGAATGATAAGTTGAGAAAAGAGTTTTCTAGTGAAATGAAAAATGAATTTGAGATTTTTGTGATTGGAGAGATGAAATTCTTTCTTGGTTTGCAAATCACATAGTCATACAATGGAATTTTTATATCTCAGTCCAAGTATTTTAAAGATTTGTTGAAGAATGTGGTATGGAATATTCAAAGCTAGTTGGTACTCCTATGATGACCATATGTAAGTTGAAAAAGGATGATGATTCTTCTAAGGATAATCAAAATGAATACAGATCTATGATTGGTGGATTACTTTATTTGACTCATACTAGATCTGATATTATGAGTGTTGTATGTATTGTGGCTAGATTTCAAGAAGATCCTAAGGAATCTAATGTTGTTTTTGTTAAAATAATATTCAAATAATTGAAAGAGCCAATTGATTATGGCCTATGGTATCCTAAAGATGATTTTATATTGAGTGCTTTAAATGATGTTGATTATGCAGGTAATATGGATAATAGAAAGAGTACTAGTGGTGCTGCATTTTTCTTGGGTAAGAGATTGGTTTCATATTTGATCAAAAATTATAATTGTATTTCACAATCTACTGTAGAGGCAGAATATGTTGTTGTTTCAATCAATTGTACTCAAGTGATATGGATGAAATAAATGTTGAAAGATATCAAAGTAGAGTATGATAAACCTATTTCTATCTATTGTGATAGCTCAAGTGATGTTACCATTTATAAAAACATAGTGTTACATTCAAAGACAAAGCATGTATATATCAAGTTTCACTTTTTGAGAGAGAAGGTTAATGACAAGGAAGTCAGATTGGAGTATGTGCCTACTAAGGAATAGATAGAAGATATTTTTTATGAATCCTTTTCCTAAAGACTCTTTTGAGTATCTCAAAGGTAAGATAGGGGTGACTTTCCTACCTAATCAGAACTAAGGTGCATTAGTTTGCGTCAATCAGGCAAAGTAGTCAGACTTGAGTTTTGAGATTCATATGTTCAAATTTTTTGCCTATATGGTTATGTGCATATATGTGTCTTTTCCATTGATGTCAAAGGGGGAGAGATAGTCATGTTAAAAATCAAAGGGGTGAAAATTTTAGTAAGGAAAGATTATTGGTAGAGCAGTTGATTTCATTTCTATGGCATTGATTATTTTTTACATCATATATAGCCATAAATTATAAAGGGGGAGATTGTTGGAAAAATATGCATATATGTGTTTCTATTGATGTGTTTTCATTAATTTCAACATATTTCTCTATTTTAAAAAGTGTTCTTGTGATGTTCAGTAAGTTGTTTTGTTTAGTATTGACAATGTGTTGAAGATCAGTATATGTGGATGTGTACGTTGTGTATAGGATTGTATGTAGTTGATTCAATTCAAATTTCATAGGTTTGCATGATGATTTGAATAAGTTATGGGTTTATGTATTGAGACTGGTATTTTGGATGTTTAGAGGTGACAAGTGTGATAGTATTTCAATCGGTAGTTCTCTACATTCCAATATTTTATTATGTGGATCTCTGTAGCATGTTTGGAATATTGATGTGTGTCCTCAGCTCAACTCGTTCATAATTTGGAGGTCTGAAAGATATTTTCTTGATTGACAAAGGTTCGTGTTGGTATTCTTGAGGTTAGGTATGATGATGCTAATGATTCCAGTGATTTGAGTTAATGTGAATGTTACTGCGGTAATTCATGATGCTTGTGGATATTTCTAGATCACGCTCCTATTGTGTTCTTGGTTTGAATTGATAGAGGTAATCACATTTGGTGATTTTTGGTAGGTGAGTTCATGTTCTTCATGTTCTTGGCCGACTTGGTATTGTAGTGTGTTGTGGATCATCGAGGCATGATTATTGGATGCTTAACGTGTTTGAGGATGATAATTTTGGTTTGAGCTATGTACTAGCCGACATTCATTGGTTTGCATGCAATATTATCATTGAGAGGTAATGTTTTGTAATTAGGTGGTGAGAGTTTAGCTGCCTTATTTATTCTTTCAAGGTTGATGAGATGTATAAATGTAATTGTATTCATTTTTGGATTGTGTGCCAGAGTGAGTGTATGAGTAGAAGAGATAGAGACGTGTGAATATTGATCTTGTGGGGAAAATAAATTTGTACTTCAATGGAAATGATTCAAGCATGGTGAAGATTCTATTATTTAGTTCATGATCTATGGATTGGTGTCCATGTATTGTAAGATAGTGATCCTTCCTAGGGATGGAAGTATTTTTGTATTTGAGCAGTGAGCTCTAGGAAGTGTGCATGAATACATGTCCATTCCTATTGTAATACTCCTAAGAGGGTATAGTTCTTTTAATAGATTAAATCGTCTTGTAGGTTCATCCCCACCATGGTTTTTCCCTTGACTAGTTTTCCATGATAAAAATCTTTGTGTTATGTGTCCTTGGTGTGTTTTGGATCTGTTTTGTATTGTTTATTTGTTAGATCTAAAGTTAAGGTTAAAGTTTTGTTTAATTGGAAAAAATTTGGCACTATTGATTCACTCCCCTCTCTCATTTTTGTGTTTCCATATTTATATAAATTGGTATTAGAGATAGTTCCCCTATGGAAAGATTAATTGGTTGAGGTGATCTAAGATGGAAGCTTTGAAGAAGGATAGTCTGAGATTTGATGGAACTAACTACACTCTTTGGAAAAGTTGCATGGAAAAACATTTGAGATACATTAGTGAATATTATTGGGAGATTACTAAGATACAATATGCATCTCTTGCAAATCTTGCTACTACTGTTGCTGATGAGAAGAAGAAATTTGAATATAACATTAGAGCTAAGGAAGAATTATTGAGTTCCTTGACTGATACTGAGATGAAAAATGTTAAAGAATTGAAGAATACTTATGATATCCTGAAGAAGTTGGAAACATTGTATGAAGGTGATGCTTATGTGAAGCTTGCAGAGTTATAGATCCTAAGAGGAAAATATGAGACATTAAGGATACAATAAGATGAGAAAATTACTATCTACATGTAGAAGGTGAATGAGCTTATGTGTAGTATCATATGTGTCATTGGATAGTTGTATGAACAAGAGATTTTTGCTAAGATATGTTGATCTTTACCCCCTTCCTACAAACACAAATTTTCTACTATTGAGGATATCATAATTGTTACAAATGTGACAAGAGACATGTTGATTGGTGCACTTCCTAAAGTTGAATCTGCACTCAAAGATATTATTTCTAAGGATAATAAGAGATATGATCTGGGAGAAATTTTTACAAGACTATTCAAATATGAAAAAGAGTTGGAAGAGATTGAAGAAGAAGAGCACAAGTTGGAAGACCTTAACACCCTTATTGCGAAGAGATTGCCTAAAGTTTCTAGTAAGTATGAAGGAATGTTACCTCTTAAATGTTTTTGTTTCAAAAAGATTGGTCATTTTTTCAAGATGTCCAAATAAAGATCCTAAGAATAAACCTAGGAAATTCCAACCTAGATATTAGAAGAAATTTTAATATGTTTCTGATGAAGGTGTGACAGATGGTGAATCTAATGAAGGTGGTTCAAAATATTATAAATGTTGGAGATTTGATTCTGAGAAATTGATTGATTGTATGTTTGTCATTGATGACAACATATAATACACAGTAGTAATTCTTTATGTACTTATCAGAATGATGATATGAAGAAATGTGTGGATAGATACATGTTGTTGACATGTCTATTATGTTATGTTCATACACACAGACCTAGATATGATGTTTTAGTAAAGTTATGTAATTCTGTTATTGGCAGCTACAGTTCTGGAAGTGTAATGGTTTAGGGCCGACGTATATCACGTGTTTCTTGAGTTACACCTATCTACTATATATGTGTGTATATTCATGAATAGTTATGAGTTGATGATATTAATCCAAAGGTGCCAAATGTGTTTCAAGAAGATTGCAAAGTTAGAGTTAAATTGGTGAGGCCGACTTAATGAAGTGTCGCGTCTATTTGGTTTATACTTACACGATTGTAATAATGCTTGCATGCTTAGTAGAGCTGACAAGGATGTTATGAAGAGTTGTCTTACAGGTCCCATGATCTCATACTATGAGGAAGATACTTATAGAAAGTCAAAGGTGACACGCTAAGTGTGAATGATACGAAAAGATAAGAAAGATGTACAGAGCAGATTATCAGAGTTGGTTCATTCATCAAGAGTCTATGTGAAGAACAAGTGAAAGATTTCAATACACTAGAATTGATCAAGATAGCAGGTCTACTCTATAGTTCATCATCAGATATAGTGCATATCTGTTATACAGAAGGTTGTAGCCTTCGCCATCAAGCAGTGAGCTTTTGGACAGTGATTCCACCACCCCTAACAGGGTTATTTGTAAAAGACTCCTAACAGGGTCCAACCCTTAACCAAGTCACTATACTTATTGCATTGTATTGTACAACTCCTAACAGGGTTGAAATATCTTCTAACAGGGATTACTACAAACAAGTATAGTTTATTGTCGTTGCTAATTCCCACCGGGGTTTTTACCATTTTGTTTCCCCGTAATCAAATTGTCTGTTGAGTACTGTGTTATCTAATTAAGTATTTACTTTGTTGTATTCTAAAGTTAAAGAAGTAAAAAGAACTGAAGTTAGTGATAACTGATTCAACCCCCCCCCCTCTTAGTTATCCTTTGGGACTATTCTAACAATTGGTATCAAAGCCAAGTGTCTTGGAGAAGAATCCTAACAACTTAAGGTAGATCAGATGTCTTACTTCAGAAAAGAAATCCCTAAGTTCGATGGAGAAAATTATCTGGATTGGAAAAATAAAATGATAACACATCTACAGTGTGTTGGCTTTGAGATCTTTGAAATTTCCACACAAGAGTTTGTAATTCCATCTCTGAAATACCTTGCAAAGGATGATGCTACTAATAGACAAAAGGATATATTTACACATAATGCAATTTCCAAAGAAGCCCTAATCAGCGCCTTATCTGACAGTGAATTTTCTGAGATCAAGAAAATTGATAGAGCATATACCATATGGAAGTATTTAGAAGATAAGTTTGAAGGAGATATTCAAGCAAAGAATGCACGTAGGAAGACATGGAAGAAGAAATACAATAGTCTTGAGATGTTACCTGAAGAGAACATTAGAGCTTACAATCAGAGGATAAATGAAGCAGTCTCT
>MU226105.1:510144-527127 GCA_018584345.1 Thuja plicata
TCATATATTACATATTTTCCCCACATTAATTTATAATTCGCCACTACAAATATTTTTTTTACCTTCACAAGACAATAATTCGCCTCATATATTACATATTTTACCCACATTAATTTATAATTCGCCAGTACAAATATTTTTTTTACCTTCACAAGACAATAATTCGCCAGGATTTTATGGAATTTTCATTCGAGAGGGACAAAATCGCCTACGACTTTATATTTTTTTCTTAATTTGAAAAAAAACTTCGCCATCATCATTAAAAAATTTCCCCTAAATTAATGTACGATTCGCCAGGATTTTACACTTTTTCCTAGGAGGGGGTTTCTTAAAGTTATCCCTGTACATGACTTCTCTCCCCATATACATATAACATATTTTTCACATGAATATCTCTTTCCCTTTGACATCCATGAAAAAGGAACATACATGCACTAAGTCCCAGAAGCTAAAAATATGGACAAACATCTCTCCCCAAAATATACCTCACAAGACTAACTACTCCCCCTAAGAAGTAGTCACCAAAAATCAATCCAGAACAATGATGATCTTTGTAAGTACATAGGACTAATGCAAATCAATGCATCTCTAGATCTGATCACGATGGGAAATCACCCCAATCTTACCTCGAAGATACTCAAAATTATCCTTTGGAAAGAGCTTCGTGAAGATATTTCTAGTCTGCTTTGTACTAGATACATATTCCAATCTGAATTATTTTTCACTAACCTTATCTCTCAAGAAATGATATTTGATAGATATATGCTTTGTCTTTGAATGTAACACGTGATTCTTTGAAATATTGATAGCACTTGAGTTGTCAAAATAGATAGCAATCGACTCATCAATACTTGCTCTAATATCTTTCATCTTTTACTTCATCCATATCACTTGTGTACAATTAACAGTAGAAAAAGAATATTAAGCTTCAGCAATAGATTGTGATATATAATTTTGCTTCTTACTTGACTATAAAATTAACCTTTTTCCCAAAAGGATTGCTCCACTACTTGTAATCTTTCTATCATCTATATTACCTTCCCAATCTACATCATTAAAATAAATCAATGTAAAATTATCACCCTTACAATACCATAAGCCATAATCAAATGTTCCCTTCAAGTATTTGAATATCCTTTTAATAGAAACAACATGTGATTCCTTCAGTTCTGCTTGAAATCTTGCAACAATGAAAATGAAATTAATAATTTCAGGTCTTGTTCATGTCAAGTAAAATAATTCACTGATCATTGATTTGTATCTTGTTTTATTTTCTTTAGGTGAATCATCATCCTTTTTTAATTTGAAACTAGTAACCATAGGAGTACCAATAGGTTTTGAATCATCCATACCAAATTTACTCAACAACTATTTCACATACTTAGACTGAAATATGAAAATATCTTTATCAGATTGTGTAATTTGCAATCCAAGAAATAATTTCATCTTGAACCTATCATAGACATTTCAAACTCTTTTTGCATATCATTAGAAAATACTTTACTCAACTTGTCATTTCTACCAAAATAGATATCATCAACAAAGACTTCAAAAATCACAATATTATCATGACCAAATTTTAAGTATAATTTTCTATCATCAGTACCTTTACTGAAACCAAATTTTAATAAATACTTATCTAACCTTGCATACCAGGATCTAGGTGCTTGTTTCAATCTATACAATGCTTTCTTTAATCAAAAAACCATATCATGTTCATCACTCAAAGGAACTCCATCAGACTGCTCAATATAGACTTCCTCTTCCAATTCTCCATTCAAAAATACTGACTTAACATCCATCTGATATACCTTAAAAAAATTTAAGTAGCATATGCAAGAAACATAATAATAGCTTCAATTATAGAAACATGAGAAAATGTCTCCTGAAAATCAATGCCTTTTGTATGTGAGTATCCCTTGCAAAAAAGTCTAGATTTGTTTCTAACCACTTCACTATCTTCATTCAATTTGTTTCTGAATACCCATTTAGTAATGATCACATTCTTGTTCATAGTTCTGGGAACAAGAATACATGTCTTGTTCTTCTCAATCTGTTCCAACTCTTCTTTCATAGCTTTAACCCAAATTTCATCTTTGCATGCTTCATCAACAACCTTAGGTTCAATCTTAGAAAACAAACAAATTTCATTTCTATTAATTCTTCCTCTAGTCTAAACACCTTGATTCCTATCACTAATAATCTGATTTTTTGAATGATTTAACCTTAAATACCTTGGAGTCTTTGGATTTTCATGTGTAGTTCACTCTTGTGTTTCCATCTCTTCCTCATTCGCAACTTCTTCCTCCTGTTCTACCTAACCATTCTTATTTTTATTTTGATTTTATGCTTCCATTGGCCGATTCTCTTATTCATCATCAAATTCATAACTACAAGATCTAGTTTGTTTCTTATAAATTTCATCCACTTTGACATTAGCACTTTTAATTTATTTCTCAATCTATTCTTATAACATCAGTATGCTTTTCTCTTTGTAGAATAACCAAGGAAGATTCCTTCATCATATATAGGATCAAATTTCCCTAAATCCTCATCTTTTTTGATATAACATATTCTTCCAAAAATTTCTAAGTATTTCACTGTAGAGACATGACCATACAAAATCTCATAAGGGGTCTTACCAGTACCTTGCTTGATTTGAACTCGGTTCAATGTATGGACTACAATGCTAACCTCTTGTCTCCAATAGATTGTGCTACATTTCCTTCAATCATCATAGTCCTCAGAGTGTCAAGGATTTTTCTATTTATTCTTTCTGCAATACCATTCTATTGTGGGGTTTGTGGACCAGACATTTTCCTCTTTATTCCATGCTCTTCACAAAATGCATTAAATTCACTATATGTAAACTCACGACCTCTATCATTTCTCATACATTTTAGCTTCATACCTATCTCAGTCTCAACCATAGCTTTGAAAATATTTTATTTGTCAAAGGCTTCAGATTTATCCTTCAAAAATGTAACGCACGTCATTATTGAATAATCATCAATGAATAAAATGAAATAGATGTCTCCATAATAGCTTCTAGTTCTTGTAGGGCCACACAAATCAGTATGTACCAAATCTAACAATCCACTTGAAGAATAGGTCTTACTTTTGAAAGTAGATGTAGTTAGCTTACCCAAATGATATTCCTTATGCACTACATCAGAAGGATTCAATAATTTAGGTAAATCTAACACTGCTCTTAATTGCTTATCTTTACAATGTTATCAAATTTTACATTACAAAATATCTTATGCCATAACCAATTGTCATCAATTCTAGCGATCAGATATCTATTCTCTGAATTGTTCAAATGAAATACATTACCTTTAGCCTTTATACCCAGTGCAATCTCAATTCCAGTGCTTCCAATCATTTTACACATTTCATCCTTGAATTGTATGTTGTAACCCTTATCAACTAGTTGTCCAACACTCAAAATATTAAGCTTCGGACCTTAAACATATAAGAAATTCTCACTATTTTTCTTACATCAAGTGTAATGGAACCTCTACCTATGGTCATACAAGGGGCATTGTTATCGAATCTGACAAACCACCACCATACTTCTCCAAATTTACAAATTTGCTTTTATCTCTGGTCATGTGATGTGAACAACCACTGTCAATAACCAATTCATCTTTCTTATCTACATGTGAAACCAAATATTTTTTTCATATAAGAAACTAGGATTCTCATCTCTGATAGAAATAAACACAATCTAATTTTTACTCTTCTCAAATTCATCATTAGTTACACCTTCATCAACAACATAATAGCAATTATTTTGATATTTAGACTTGAATTTATTAGGCTTGTAATTAGGATCTTTATCCAGACATCTTGAAGTAATGTGATCAATCTTATTGCATGAAAAAAATTTCAAAGGTAATTTTCCTTGATACTTACCATCTCCCTTAGGTAGTCTATTTTCAATTAGGAATTCAAACTCTTCAAGCTTTCTTTCTTCTTCCTGAATTTATTCCCATTCCTTAGCATATCTGGATACATACTTAGATAAACTTTATCCGAGGTCATATCTTTTCTTATTCTTAGAAACAATATATTTAAATGCATATTCAACTTTAGGAAGACTCTCACCAAATTCTCTCATTTCAAAAGAAGATAACTTACCAACCAATGTGTCTCTTTTTACGGTTGTCACGGCCTCGATTTCCTCAATAGAAGCTACCTTGTGATTGTAAGAAAGAGGAAAGGATGTCAGTATATTATAAAAATTTTCATTTTCCTCTAATGTTCCACCAGTGCATCTGATTCCACAAACAAGTTTGGTCACCTTCTACACAAAGGAAGTAATGTTTTCATATTTCCTCATCTTTAATGTTTCAGATTTCCCCTTCAAAATTTGTGATTTATCTTGCTTCACACATGCATATCCTTCATGCAAAGTCTCTAGTTTTTTCCTTATCTCATGTGCAGTCTCTAATTCCATGACATTTATATATTCTGCATCTGACAAGGCGCTCAACAAGGCTTCTTTTGCTCTCATATTGTACTCAAATTTTTTTTATCATCAAGATTCATAGTAGAAAGATCAGAAAGAAGGGTGTAAGACTTCTTATTGACTTCCCAATAATCTTCTCTGATGCATCTTAAGTGTGTAGTCATCCAACCCTTCCATATGGAATATTTAGAACCTTCAAATCTTGAACTCTCCTTCTTAAAGGTTGTCATCTTGGATCTTCTCAAGAAATCAAAATTACAAAAGAGGACATAGCTCTGAAACCAATTGTTAGGAACAAGGAAGCACACACAAGTGAGAGGGGGTGAATCAGTTGTGTCCCAAAACTCTAATCTTTATCCTACTTATTGACCTTAATCTCATAGTTAAATGATAAACATAAATACAAGTTTACACAACACTAATGAACACATAACACAAAAAAAATTGATGTGGAAACCCAGTTAAGGGAAAAACCATAGTGGGGATCAAACCCACAAGATGATGTACTTTGTTAAAATTACTATACCCTTTTAGGAGTATTACAAAGGAGAATGCACATGCATCCAGGTACACTTCCTATAACTCACTACTCAAATACATCAAGGTCTTCAACCCAAAGGAAGGATCACTTCCTTATAGCAATCTTTGATTACAATTCACAATGGTCAATAATCCATAACTCATGAACTGAATAATAACATCTTTTATATGCCAATACAATTCCAATGAAGTACAAAATCTCTATCTCAATTGCAAATTCCACTCATACCTCTTCATACACTTAATATTCTTCCTTCTCTCACACACTCGCTCTCTTTGCAATTACAAATGATTACATTATTTTATACATTACATCAACTTATTTCCTCTAGGTTGACCAAGGACCTAATTACAAAATATTAATTCATTACATCTCAATACGTAATAAAATTCATTTAATGTTGGATAAAACATAGAAATGATCAATAAAAACATCTTTGAAAATGCTTCAGATCCATAAATCATGTCACGATCCTTCACAACACACTACGCCATCAAGTCGGCCAAGAACAATAAGAACAACAACACACTACACAAAAATTACCAAATCTAGTCACATAACCCAATGTGATCTAGAAACATAAAAATAACATGATCTAGAAACACCAACAAGAGACATGAAATTCCATGATATAAACAAGAACAACTTTGTCTCAGAATTTACAAATATCTCTGCATTGTTTATCAAGAACATCAATCAATAACCTCTTTCACTTAAGAAGAATAACTTTCCAGCATCCAAATCACAAACCACTCAAGATGAGGACACACATCGATGTCCTAAACTCACCAATAGATTAGAAATAAAAAATATTGCATAACCGATCCAAAAACTATAATATTGTTACATCTTGAACAACGAAAATACAAGTCTAGGATTAATATTGTTACTATAATATTGCTTATTTGGCTAGGATGGGATTGGGAGAAGAGGATTTATTGAGTTCTTTCATGCTTAGAATCCTTTTCTATATGAAAGTATTTATGATCCCTATAAGGTCACTTGAGTGTCGGGGTCCAGAGAGGCTAATCCATTAGCTCAGCTGATGTCAGTAACACTGGACATCTTATTTATTTATTTTTAAAACTCCCATTTAATGTATCATATTTTCACTTAATTAATTTACTTACAATAAGTGATCCCGATAGCCACTTATGGGCCCTGGTGCTTATTTCAAGCCACTCCCATCTACACACCTAGATAACCTACCCTAAGATCATAAAGGTACAATGATCATAAATCTAGTTCCAAAAAAACATAAGGAACATATGCTGGTTCTCGAACCCATGACATCATCAAAATCACTCTCAAAGAGTTCACACAAACATGAGCCTAAGTCTCAACAAGGGTTGAGTAACAAGGATAGAATCAAAACAAATTCACAATGCATAACAGGTAAGCACATAAGCATCAACGGATGCAAACACACCCCCTGAGCCTCTGGTAACATTTCCTATTAAGCTAACTTAAACCAAAACATAAAAAATTGAACAATCAAGGTTTAAGCGATAATGTGTCAAATCTTAAATCCAGCCATTTTAAAAAATCATGTTTTCCTCATTAAATCTCAAACAAGTTCAAAATTGTACATATATTTCATATCAAAAATGTCATTTAAATTAATATATAAGTACATAAAAATATTTCATTTAAATTGCATCAGATATATATATATATATATATATATATATATATATATATATATCTTAGTGGATTAACATTATTAATAACTAAAAAAAAATTAACTCAATTAATATATAAACACATCATGAAATTCCCAAAAATCAATCTAGTTTTGTAACGAAGTGAGTGATGGAGAGAAATTTGAATGGAGGACAAGGTGAGAAACTGAGTGTTGGCCCTATGATCCAAGTTGCAAGCGGGAAGGAGGGATCACAGGCTATCAAAGGCGGAGATAGGACAACAGGCAGATAGGGGGAGGGAATGACCCAGATGTTAGGGACCCACTAGGGGAGGTAAACCCAAGGATCTAGGTGGAGGCAAGATCCCACGTGTTGGGAATGCTCGAGGGAACCCAAAGACCATCCGGGGAGCTTTTGTTAAATCGTGCTCGTGGGCTTCATTGTTTGGTGTTAAGGCTAGTGGTAAGTCTTCCCTCAAGTTTGTAACATTTCTGATCTGACACAAAAAAAGTTTGCAATCTTTGTTCTTGACCTAGTTATTGACCTCAACATTTCCCTCATGTCTCTTTCTCTGGTTGGGAAATTTATAGGCCCTAGGCCCAATATTGATGTTCTTAGGGCTTATGCCAAGAATAAATGGATTTTAAAATGACAGGTAGAGATTACTGCTATGTTGAAAGGCTTCTTCTCCTTTACTTTCTCTTGTGAGGAAGATATGGCCAATACCCTGTGCGGAGGTCCTTGGATGGTGGTAAAATCTTCTCTCGCTTTCAAAAAATGATTTCTAAATTAGATCTAAATTATTCCTTCTTTTTTCAAGTGCAAGTTTGGGTTAAACTTCTGAGGCTACCAATGGAATATTAGTTTGAGGATGTGTTTAGTTTTTTAGCTTTCATTTTTTGAGAGTTTTTATCTATCGATCTTATGACGACACCAAGAAGAAGACTCACTTATGCAAGGATATGTGTTGGGGTTGGACAAGATGTTGATATGTCTTCCACACTTGAGATAGTATCTAAGCTTGGCAGTTGGGTCCAGCAGGTGGAATATGAAAAAATCCCCTTTGCCTGCTCATTGGGAAAAGAACTGCCCTCTACAAGATGAAAAAGAAAAGGACAAGAAAAATCTATCCTAGAAGAAGCAATGAAAAGTCAAGGATTCAGAAAAAGATAAGGAGGGAGAGAGTGCAAATGAGGAGATCTCAGGGGATGCTCCTTCTATAGAAAAACTAGATGTGGTCATACTAGATACTTTTGACATAGATGCTAATGCTAGCAACACTGTCCATCCTGGTGATGTTGAAAAAGAGGAGCTAAACCATCTTGTGCTTTCTTAGATGGAGAAAGTGCAGAAGGATGATGGAATGGAGAAAGTGGATTCCCCTAGTGATCATGCTGGAGGATGGGGAAATCTAGGAAGCTAACTTGAATAACGGTGAGGAGACCTCTAAGTTAGTTAATAGACCTGATAGTAGTGAATGAGACCCATCAAGGATAGAGGAAGATCATCCTTGCAACATCTTAGGATATAGTCCCACTATGCCTTCTGAAACTCAAAATTCTGAAGAGATAGTGAAATCCACATTTCCATAGGTATATTTCCCCCGGTATATATCTCTAAAATCAGCACCAAATGGGGAGATGAAGAGGGAAATGATAAAGCTACCATATCTAGCCAGAATAGACAGGGTTTCTCTTCCTCAACCCAGGAGTAGGAGGCCCCATTTATGATGGTTGTAGATAGAACAATGAGAAAAAATGAACAACTACTAAATCCACCCCCTAGACTAAGTCAAATCCTCTTCCGATAGTAAATACTCATAATAGGGTGAAGGTTGAAGTTGGATATAGATATCTTCACCAAGCATAAAATTAGCTAGTTGGAAAAGGGAGCAGGAAGCTTGTAAAAACATTGTCGATGGTACTCAGAAGATTATCCATGAGGTATGTTCGCTAAATAAAAAATGTAAATCATTTCATGGGATATGAGGGATCAATGGGCTTCATAAATAGGATGTTCTTAGGAACTTAGTTAGGGATCACAAACCTGGTATTGATCTGATCCAAGAAACTAAAAAATCCTAAGGTGAAAGTTGAAAAAATCAAAAACTTTAAACACTTTGGTGTTTTAGAGGGGAGCTTAAAGGGAGCCTAAGGAGGTACTATGATTTTTTGGAACCTTAACCATATTAAAGGGGAGCCTATAATTTTGGAAGAGAATATTGCTTCTATCAGATTCCATCATATCAATGACAGTACCTCCTATGTTTTGTCTAACATATATGCTTCTAACACCAGAATAGGTATAAGTAAGTTCTGGAGAAAATTGGAGGTCATCAGAGTCCATTTCAATAGCGATAGTCATATTTTCATGGGGGACTTCAATACACATTTGAAGGATTAGGATAAAAAACAAATTTGGGGGGGGGGGGTTGGTAGGCACCCAACTAGAAAGAAGACTTGACCTAATGGATTTAATCAACAACCAAGCTCTTCATGGCATGCATCTTCACGGAGAAAACTATACTTGGACGAATAGGAGAACTATGAGTGATCATATTTAGGTTTTCTTGGATAGGTCTCTCATTTCAAATGATTGGTTTGGACATTACCATTGCACTTTGAATGCCTTATCTTGAATTGGTTTTGATCACTTACCCATCTCTTTTGTGGCAGAACCAATTTTGAGGAGGTGCAATTTCCCCTTCAAATTTGAAAAAATTGGGACAAATCACCCTAAGTTAGAGGCTTGCATTAAAGAATGATGGAAAATATCCGTGGAGGGATCTGCTATGTTTAAGGTAGCTAAAAAACTTATATTTTTGAAAGATAATGTGAAAAGATGGAAAAAAGGTGTTTGGTGACATCTTCACCTCCAAAGTTGTCATCCAGCTTGAACTCAAGGAAGTGTAGGATAGGATACAGGCTAAGGGATACAAAAATGTCTCAAAAGATACTGAAAATGAAATTCTTGTTAGATTACATGATATTATTTCTAAAGAGGAGGAATTCTGGAAACATAAATCTCGTTCCCCTTGGTTGGCTACTGGCGATAAGAATACTAGATTCTTTCATATGACCACTATGAAGCATAAAGATATCAATAGGGTCTCTCACCTTGCTATTAATGGAAAGATGTCAAAATTCAAGGATGGTATCCGGAAGGAATCCAAATGCTTCTTCTCTTCTCTTCTCACTACCAAGAAAACCTTGAATGTCAATGCTCAAGACCTGTTCCTGGACTCCATACAATTGGTGGTCAGAGATGAGAAAAACATTTTCCTTTCTACCATTCCCTCCAAGTATGAAGTGAAATTCATTGTGTTCTCCTTTTAAGGTAACAAAGCACCTTTCCCTGATGGCTTTCCTATGTTCTTCTTTCACCTCTTTTGGAATATTGTGGAACCAGATGTTGTGAATGGTTTCAAAGAGTTCTTTGGTACTAGAAATATCCTTAAGGAACTTAATGCAACCTTCCTTTTTCTTATTCCTAAGATCCCTGGAGCTAAATCTATGGATGTCTTTCATCTCATTAGGTAGTGTAACTCTTTCTATAAGATCATATCTATGGTTCTTACCTAAAATATCCTTGTACTCCTCCCTAATCTCATTTCCCCTCAGCAAAATGACTTTGTCCCTTGAAGAAAGATTCTAGATTCAATTATCACTGTGAATGATAACATTAACTCATTGGAAGTGTCTAAAAAATATGGTTTCCTGATGAAACTGGACCTTTCTAATGCTTATGATAGGGTTGACTAGAATTTCTTGCAAATAATTATGCGTTCTTTTGGTTTTAGTAATAGGGTGTTGCATCTCATTGACCAGCTGACCACCATGCCATCTCTCTCAGTGATTGTTAATGGCTCCCCTACTCCTTTATTCAAACCGTCTAGAGGGCTCAAATAGGGGGATCCAATCTCCCCTATCCTCTCATTATAGCCAAGTGCATTGAGATATATATCAATAAGCTGGTTCATGGTGGGAAGATTAAATGAGTTAATCCCTCCTCTTCTAGTCTTGTGTTCTCTCACCAACAATTTTTTGATGACACTATGTCTATGGGATCCTCCTCCATAAAATAATCTAGAGTTCTTAAGAATACTTTGAGAATCTATAGTCAAGCATCTAGTTGGTTGACTAATTGGTCAAAAAGCTATCTTGTATTCATCAACACCCCAGAAGAGAGAGAACACCGCATTGAAAATATTTTGGAATGTCAGATAAGTTATTTTTATTCCACTTATCTTGGTCTCCCATTATGTCTGAAACCACCTGAATCTTTTCAGATTTATTTGGTGGATAAATTTAATAAGAATATGGAAAGATAGAAAGGTACCTTGTTAAGTCAAGCAGGGAAAGTTCAGCTTCTACAGGCCCACTCCAAAGCCTCCTAGTGTATACTTTGAGTCTCTTCAAAATCCTTGCTAAGTATGCAGAGACTATTCAAAGGATTCATAAAATATTTTTTATGGATATGGGTGGAGGATAAGAAATGAATGTCACTTATTGCCTTGGATAGTGTTTGAAAGCCTAAATTCTTGGGTGTCCTAGGATTAAGAAGTATCAAAACTCTTAATAAATCCCTTCTTTCCACATAGATCTAAAGAATTGCAATCAAAGTGGGGAATGGATTTCAATATGGAAAAGAAAATATCTTTATATTTATCCCTCTATGGATAACATATTCCATTCTCCTCATATTCCTACAAGGTCTCTGATTTAGAACCATGTATTGAATGCTAAAAAAAAAATTTCCCTTGGGCTGGCCTAGAGAGTTGGAAATAGAAGACAAGTTAGATTTTGGGAATACAAGTGGTTTTTGGAGGCCCCTCTCTATGACCTTGACTCTTTTTTCCCCTTCATGCAGGAGAGAAAAGGTAGATTTGGTGTGTTGGTTGCAGATTATTGGAAGAATCATAGTTTGGTTTACCTTAAGAATGTAACTACCATCCTTCTTTCCCTACAGATGGCCCTCTACTACACAATGCTTGTTCTTGAAGATGATGACAAGTTTATTTAGAAAGGTACCTCCTTTGGATCCTTCTCTATGGCATCACTTTTCCTTATGATGTCCAATTCCCAGGAGCCTCCTCCTTGTTGGTCCAAGGCATGGATTCATGGTCTCATCCCCAAGGTGAATATGTTCTTCTAGATTATCCTTCAAAATAAAATTGTAACAACTAAAAGTTTGTGTCGCGGAGGCTTTCAAATTGCTAATAGGTGTTATCTTTTCATGGAGGATGAAGAATTTTCAATCATGTTTCTCTTCACTATCGCTTCTCTTATCATATTTGGATTAGATTCTCGTAGAATCTCAATGTTTGTTTGGTCTTTCCTCAGTCTATTTAGGACCTTTTTAAGGAATGGTATTTCCCCTCCTCTAACAAAATGATCAAATCTCTATGGGATTTTATATTCCCCATATTCTATGATGAATTAGGAAGGAGAGGAACAATTGTATCTTTAGAGATGTGTCCATCCCTCCTGACATTGTATATGAGAAGGTTTTTAGATATCATGGAGAATATTAAAGTTTTGGGTGTTGCCTCTCCTCCTAACTATCAGTATGACCAAAGAATTATGGAGCAATGTAAGATACCTTTTCCACCCTCAAATGGAAATATCATAAATATTAGAGATAGATGCACATGGAACTACCCTCCTAGTGGATGGGTTAAAATTAACTTTGATGGGGAGGCTAATGGTAAACCTAGGTTAGGTGGGTGTGGAGGAGTGATTAGAGAAAAAAATGGCTTGTTTTTGGCAATGGTGGCACTCCCCTTGGGAATCTAGACCAACCACCTAGTCGAGGTGATGGCATCTTATCATACCTTGTGATGTAGAGCGTTTGATACTCTAGGCTTTTCTCCACTCCAAGTTTCTTAAATGACTAACTCAACCATCCAATGGTTTTTCTTTGTTGGAAATTCCTTCTTTTAGGACCTCCAAGATCCTCTCTACCAAATTCTCCTCCAAGGTATAGTTGGTACTTTGAAGACTCCAAGATTTCTAGGCCTAACTAGTCCAACTAGTTAACTGAAAGCCTAGTTTTTCCCACTAGAACTCCACCTAGAATACCAATCCTCTACCTAGGATCTTCCCACACATTCACCAAGACTCTCAACACCCTTCTTGACTCATTCTAGGTCATTCTGAAATCATCCCAATACTTCAAGACACTTTACCAATCTAATTGGTCACTATTTCACTAGGAGGCCTAATTGCCTGATTCCTAGTAGGCCTATTTCCACAGAATTTGGTCAAATGCTCATAAAATATGCAAGTGACCCCACAAAAAACTTGAAAATATTCAAGACATCACCCAATCCTATCAAAATCAAAAACCCTAACCTCTGGAAGTACCCAAAACCCAACTTTCTTGCAGGCCCTAGATTATAGCCTATTAATTAGGCCTCTGGACCAGTCAGCATGAATAATTGACAAACTTGTCTCCAATATTTGATTCACCTCCTACCACCTTTGAATCCTTTTAGGATACTATCTGGTTCATCTAGAAATGCCACTAAGGCTTCCCCAAAAGGTCATGGGTGCTTGTTCAAACCCTTCCTTCTCCCCGTCCTGGCTCACCTGGTTTCACCAGTCAGCCATAGGGCTTCACTTCTGGCCTATGAAATCCATTGAAAAAACCTAAAAGAAAACATAAAACCTATCTACAGACCCTAAACCTACTTCCCCCATGGTTTCAGACAATTCCACTAGAGGGATTTTAGGTTAGAGCCATTTCTAACTAGGTAGCACTGTTTTTGTCTTTGTCAGACCAGTGACCTTTAAAAACTTGAAACTTAACACCTAATGAACTTCAAAAAAAAATACCTATTGCATATGGAAGCTGAAAGAAATCACTACACTAACATGGATCCTGATCACCTATGCCAATCCGTACACAGTAGTATAGAAGCAAAGATACAGTGCAGATTACACAAAAATGGATACAGTCATCCATACAAGGGTGTCAGAATTAAGTGTCTCATTCCAAAATCTCATTAACCTCTCCAAAACATTGATCCCGTGCTCATATACCGAGCATGGGTAGTTACAATCAGTTCTAACCAAATTTTGTCATTTCTTACAAAAGTTGCTCGAGCAACTTTTTGCCTTTTGATGCATTTTGAATTTCCTTGTCAACTCGATGATTGATGTTGACTCCCAAGACCCTAAATAGGATATGTAGGGTCCTAAAACATTCCTCTAACCCATGTTGCACTAAAATGGCAACTTCTCACAATTTGAAGCCAAAATGATCTAAAACACCTAATGAGCACTAAGGCCCTTACAAACATGAAGTTAAACTAACATTGCTTCCAACCTTTTGGAATTTATTCTATCACACACACACACAAAGTCATAATCCAACCCTAAACAACATCAAAATATCAAATGGGGAGGTGCCCTACACCACCTTACTCCTTACTAAAGGACTCAATTGTCGTAAGATATGGATTGAGGGGGACTCAAACAACATAATCATGTGTCTAAAGGGCCGAAGTAATCCCTCATAGATCATTAATAACATTATTTATTTATCTAAATATATAATAAAAATATTTGAGAAGTTCCATATATCCCATGGTTTTCTAGAAATCAATGCTATGGCGGATTGGATTGCCAATGTGGGGATGAAAGCTGAGGCACCTATTACATGGCAGTGTGAGCTAGCTTTTATCCATGATACCAAAGCTATATTAAACCATTATTGTACCCATGAAAGTGGGAGTAATTTTTTCTAATTCCAATGCACTCATGAACAGATAGTTCAATTATGGTGTTTAGTGGCAGTTGTCTGATTGATAGTTTGGAGTGAAAATTTGACAAGACCTCACACATTTTATGGGTGCTTGAGGCCTTAATTTGTATTTGTTTTTCCATATTATAGAATGAAAAGGTCTCTCTTTCTTTGCATAAAATCTATTGAATTGCAGTGAGAAGGGAAATATGGGAGGAAACAAGAAACGCATGGAACCCCTTGCGTGTGATTAATGTAAAAGAAATCCTAAGGTCGGAGGCTTGCTGAAGAAGGGGTGAATGACAGAATTCATGGAGAGGCTCTATGGCTGTAAACCTAATATCACCAATATTTTTGAGGAGTGGCATGACAGGAAGATTACTATCTACGGTATAACCATTAAGGTTGATGAGGGTGTTATACCCAAAATCGTTGGTCTCCCTCTTGAGGGAAAGAAATTTTATAGAGATAGAAAACTCATTGATTTGATGGTTAAATTGTTTCCGAAAGAGGAGGAAGACAAGAAGAAGCTAGTGAAAATTAATAAGACCTAATACTCTCCTAAGGCCATCAAGAAGGTCTGGAGGTGGGTTTTATTTTCTTTCATGCAATACATCATTCTTGATGGCAGGTTTACGAGGGTCTATGGCTACCAATTCATGATTTTGAACCACTTTTGCCATGAAGATAGGGTATCTTTCTCATTCTACCTTGTTTGTTCTATGAATGTCAGTATTAAGGAAGCTAGGACCAACCCTGCACTTCATGAAGGCCTTACGGTTTTAATTTATGAGTATTTTAAATTCTCTACTATTGAACACCACATTCCTGTTTACTCTTATTTGGAGGGGGATGTCCCTAAGAGGAGGAAGTTGATGAGGAAGGCTGAGACACTAAAGTGGAGGAGGAACCTAAACCATCCACTCCTATTAAGAAACCTAAGAGCTCAGGTAAGGGAAAATGGAAAGCCTATTTCCTTGCTTCTACTACCAAAAAGGGTGGAAAACCCCTCACTTATGGGGTCAACAAACACAAGTATATTGAGGAGGAAGAGTTGACAGACGATGAGGTGGGTTGGGAAACTGAGGTGGAGAAAGATCTTGAAGCCTTTCCTCCTAAGAAGAAAAATAAACACCATGGGAATTTCCCTGTTCAGAGCTTGGGAAAAGACATGAGAAAGTCTCCTACCCCTTCTCTCCCTCCAACCTCTAAAACGTTTAGAAAACCCTCTCCCAGAGATAGAAAATTGAAGAATGTAGTTTTTGATGAAGAGGTCCCTTTCTCTCCTGTTGGTGAGGAGAATCTTGATGCTGGTGGGGAGTTTTTCATGGATGGTGTTTTGTTTAGTGAAATGGATAACCACAGTAAAGAGGCCTCTATTAGATGGGTTTTCCATGAAGTTCAAGAGATCAAAATTAAGTAGAGGGATTTTACCAACAAGATGGAGTTCTTGGAAGCTCTTGGTGTGGGAAAGGACAACTCCTTTTTCTGATAGCCTAAAAGACCTCACTAAAGTTGTTAGTGATGCAGAATCCATGAGAGATGCTTATGACACTAAATTGGGTGTCATTGATGCTAGAGTTTCTAGCATGGAATCCACCCTCAAGAAAATTGGAGAGAAGAGCTACAAAATTCTCAAAGCCTCTATTGAGTACCTTAAAATGCTTGTGGGGAAGCTTGAGAAAATCAATCAAGACAAAGATATTGTTGAGGTAGAAGGTGAAAAGGACACAAACCCAGAAGAGGTTTTTGGCCCGTGGAAAAGAACCTATGCTAGTACTAAGAAGAAGGCACTCAAATTCAACAAGGATATTCAAGAACTCAAGAGTGTCGCTGCTAATATGGACCAGTTGGAGCTGGAAGTTGTTGAGCTTCTAAAAAACTTTGTGTAGTTCAATTTTGTGCTAGTTTTTTAGTCTAAGTTTGTTTGTTGGTCCTTCACTGGCCTTTGTTCTTGTGCTAGATTTTTGTCTGTTTGAGCCAGTTGTTCTCCAGTTTGAGTATTTTTGTCTCAATCGTGTCCCTTCAAAACCAGTTTTTCACTTAATAAAAAACTAAACTAATATAATAATTAACACAAATATCAATTAATATTATTAACTAAAAATATAACTATAATAATGTAATTATTATATATTAATATTTCTATTTAATAAATATTAATTAATAAGTAAAATTTAAATAAAATAAAATAAAAACTTAATAAACATAAATCTTTATTATTGTTTTTGTTTTATTTTTTTTTAAAAAGATTAAGTTGTGGGGGGTAGCCCTCCCCATGTTGCCTTTATGGTAGCTTTGGTTGCCGCTTGTGACATGTTGTCATAGGCAACAACGCTTCTTGTGGTCAGTAGCAGTAAGCTGCCACAGTAGTAGCAACTATCGTTGGTGGGGGGGAGAAATAACCCCCACCCAACCTTTTTTTTTTTAATTTAAATTATGAAAAATGAAATACTTTAAAAAGTTTTTTTTTAAAAAATAGGCATAAATTTTTGGGACTATCCGACAACTATTTAAAAAAAAAAGAATAATAAGAAGAATATATATATTTCTACAAAATATATATATATATATATATA
>MU226105.1:545458-566028 GCA_018584345.1 Thuja plicata
TAGTTTTGATCAATACATTGTGCAGGTTTTGGAGTGCTGGGGTTTTTTACTGAAAGGTTTTCCCCAGGGTATATCATTGTGTCATTCTCTATTTTCTGTATGCATGGTATGTGGTTGCAATATCTTTTTTAAAGTAGTTAACGAATCTGAAATTGTAAGGATTTAAAAGAATTTGCACAATACTTTCCTATAGAGATTAGCGTAGGAAGCTATTTCCGCACCTGAGTTTCCTTACAGTGGATTCCTGTTAAGATCTACTCTATTAAGAGCTTTAGCGACACTGATTTAAGTGTGCACTCAGTTATGAGATTTATAATAGGACGGTTAAGCCCACCTTTCTTGAAAGGATTTCATTAGTGTACTACACTTGTTAGAATGAGTACAAATGTTGACTTGACTGCATACAATCTACAATTTCTAGTTATAGATCCATTAAAGCTCTTAGAATAATAATATCACCTTAAGTGATTGATGAATACCTTTTCTCTGCTTGTCAGTAGCCTGTGTTCTCTTCTTGAGACTGGTTGGATTCTATTTCTTTCCTTCTGCATGAATTTTCTTGTCTGGTCCCTAGATTCTCTCCGTCGCTACTATCTTCATTGAACAAATTAATTTTTCAAAAGATTGGGCACCTATTTATACAAGTATTTGACCTATCTTGGAATCATGCATTACAATGTTAACTCTTAGATCCAAGGTTTACAACTTGACCTTGATCTTTAGTTTGCATGTTTTAAAATAGTAAAACTAATTAAAACAATAATAAATACATTGCTTCCTCCGCACATAATGGATTTAAAATTAAATCAAGAAGCTATAAATACAACTTCATTGATTTATCTGATGTGGAAAGTCAAATCCACTTTTTGCGGGATGTAACTGATTGTCGGTTCTTGATCGTCGGGTTGAACTTGAAGTCTGTCGGCGTTCGTTTGTTGAACTATTTTTTGGGTTCCCTTTGTCTATCGGGTTCCTCTCTTTGTTGTTCTGTCGGGTTGCACTGTTGTTACTCTTCGGGTTTCCTTTACCTTTTTGTCATTGTATAACATTGAATAGTGTTTGTTGGGTAACCTTGGCGTCGGGTAGTGTTGTGCCCTGTCTGTCAGTATAGAGTAAACCGATGGTGCAGATCATGTTTTTCCTTAAGTATACTCATGGAAAAATATAATGCCTTCATAGGGGTGGTCATTTTTTAGAGTCCCTTTGAACTTAGGGAATCTTGTCTCAAAGCCTCACAAAAAATTAATTGAGAGCTTCAAATTGAATTAGGAAAATTTGATGACATGTAACTAATTAAATGTTTAAGATGTTAAGTTGATCACCGAAATGCAGAAGGATAATGCAAGACATTAAATCAGTTAATGGATTGTATTTTCATTGATGTCAACTTGATATAATCTAATCAGTTATAATTGAAGTGTCAAAGACTTCAGAGAATCAGAGAGAGAAAGATTATGCTTTCAGTAATGCATAAAAGACAAGCATTCACAATGTGACTTCAAACACCGACGGTCAGTGGAAATTGATGAACAAAGATAACCGAAAGTCAAGTCACAGTGATGCCTGAGCAAGAATACTGATGAGCATTACTGATGAGTAGAATCACAAGCATAACCGATGGCCAGAAACATACTGTAAGCTGACGGTGAAGCCCGAGGAGAACTGGAGTGTTTATCGAAGCTATCAAAGAGTTAAACACCAAAATTAACTTGAGTTCTGAAATGACAAAATATCTAGCTAGCAAAGATAAATATGGACTTAACTTGTAGTTATCTTTGGTTTCATCAACAAGATAAAGCCGGAGATAAGTAAAGGATTCAAAGCTATTTTGTCCATTTGGCAAGAAGATCTATGCGAGATAAAACAAGAGTTTTTCTTTAAATCTAATTGGCGAGAGTTATGGATCACACCAAGATCAAGAAAATAAAGAACCTAAAAATGGTGATATCATGTCTATAAAAGAGACAAATTAATTAATTAGGAATTGAGGAGTGGGTGAATGAAAAAAAAGAGGATGCTGAAGAGAAACTGATGAAGACCAACTTCATACAGTCCTAATCAATCAAGCTGAGGAAAGAGCTAAAGTTTTCTACAGACATCGAACAACAGAGCACAACATCACAGAGCAGAATCAAAGTGGAGCAAAGGAATAAAAAGGGATATATTAATCAGATTAGTTGTATGAGATTACAATAGATCTGAAAATCTGCAAGTATAAGTTGTATATGTGAACAGATCATACTGTTTCACTTTAACCATTGATTCAGAAAGTCTCTTAACCGAACGGGATTTAAAGATCCTTTCTATATTGAGGTACATCCCAAGGAGTATCAAAAAGTTTTTTCATGAAGATAGCATGAGATGCCAGATACCTATTCACAAGCCAAGTGAGTGTTTGATCAAGGAAGGTAGCATAGAGATGCCCAATATCAAGTGGTAGACTAAAATTTTAAATCCTCTAATAAGGTCACACCTAATAGTGTGTTTGTAACCTTTAACAGGGTTGGCTCTTCACTGAGCTCACTTCAGAAGAGTAAAAATTTTGGGTTACCGTTCCCAAGTGGTTCTCCCTTAACAGGGTTTCCACATTAAAAATCCATGTGTCAATGTGTTTATGAGTCTTTACTTTAGTGTTTTTCATTACACATAACTTAATTGGATTGATCGGTATACTCTAGATAATTTACTGTCTTTCGGTAAATTAACAGAATGCTATTCGGTAAACATACAGTATAAGGTTTAACAAAGCATTACGAGCAGTAGTATTTTGATAATAGTTTTTGGAGGCATTCATCTTATAGGACTGAAGATAACTAGAGGCTTAATATTCTGGTACTAAGTTTTTCGGTTGATTATTGGAATATTTTTTAGGCCACTAATTCACCCCCCCCCCTCTCAGTTATTACTAACGAAATCATCGAGATGGATTCCCACATTTCAAACCCTAGTGATTCCCCTTCTGCATAGTAAAAATATAAAATCATTGTTCAGTGCAACCTTTCCCAAGATACCTCTCTCCATAGGAGCATCATCAATTTAGAAATAAACCCTTATTGTTGATCTTCTTGGAAGCAGAGCACAAATTTTATCTAGGTCATCCATACCTAGAGTTGCATTAAAGGTCCAAGCAACAAATCCTCTCACACATCCTTTGTCATACATGAGTTGTGAGAGCCTAAAGGTTTGGTTGCCAAATGAGGAAGAGGAGTGCATGGAGGAGGTCGAAGTAGAGAAGAGAGACATTAGATATTAAGTAAATTGAAAACTTAAAATTATATCTTATATAAAATTACTTTTAAATAATTTTTTAAAAAATTTAAAATTATTATATCTGTAATTATGTAACCCAAATTAATATGATTATATTTACCTTGTACATGCCTTTTAATAAAATTCACCATGTCATTTACTTTTCCCCACTTTTTTGTATTAGTATTATGATATGTATTTGTGCAAGACAATCATTTTATTTATTTTAAGAATATTTTTAAATTTAAAGTTATTAAGATATTTTATTTTATTTATATTATTTATATTATTTATATATAATTATTTTTTTAGTTATTTAATCTAGCTAAAAAAAATAGAATCATTTTAAACTTTAAAATTATAAATATCATTTGAAAAATGAATAATTTTTAAAAATATAATATTAATATGCATTAGAATGATATAAAAAGAATTAATTATTGAATAGTTATAAATATTATTATTATCCAATCTTGCTTCCAATTTTAATCATAATTATTTAACATGATTATATTTCTTTCATGTTCACCTCACTTCATAATAAGATTTACCCTATCATTTAATTTTTCCCACTTCTTATAGTAAAAGTCACACACTTTAATTTATTCATATTTTAAATCTTTAAAAATTACCTAAACTTTTTCTTAATAATAGTGGATGTGTGAAATGGACTATAACAAACACATAGGTATAGGAATGGATGGTTTCATTTGGGAAATAAAATCTATTTTTTAAAATCCCAACACTATTTTAAATATAAATTTAATTGAATTTTAAATTGATTGGTCCTTGGTATTCTTCAATAAGTCAATCAAAAGTTGAAAACAACATTTACAATCCATGTAAATACAAGAGCCTAAAAGACTTGGGGACTTCAAAGTGATCAACCTATGTAACACAATCTACAAGATTTTTTCTAAAGTTAGTGAATAAAATCAAGCTCCTTGATGATTTTATAAACTGTAATCATAAAGGATTTGTGTCAAGGAGACAAATCTTAGATGTTGTTATCACTACATATGAGATTATTCATTCCATAGATAAGTGATGCCTCTTGGGAATGGTCCTTAAACTTGACATCTCAAAGGCCTCTGATGGGGTAAGGTGTAAATTAATTTTTAGAGTTATAAAGAAGGTAGGATTCCATGAAAAATTAATCATCCTTATTAAGGAATGTGTGGAAATAGTTAGAATCTTAGTTCTTATTAATAGAATCTATAGAAGATTCTTTGGTGCAAAGGGGGGTATTAGAAAAGAATACCTTCTCTCCCTATACCTATTTATCATTCTTGCGGAAGTGTTGGGCATAATTTTCTTAAGCTTGTGAACATGGATAGACTTTAGGGTGTAACCTCAACCGTCCCCTCCACTGTGTTGCAACAATTTGTTGATGAAACCATCTTATTTTAAAGGGTGTCTATTGTCGAAGAAAGAGAATGAAAATCTTTACTTAGTGATTATGTGAAGGCTTCAAGACAACATATTAATTATGAAAAGAGTAGTATATAATTCTTCAACATGAAGGAAGATTTACAAAGGAAACTTAAAGCAATCCTGGGTTGTCAAACTACTACACTTCCTAGAATGTATCTTGGACTTCATCTTACTATCAAATATGTGAGCTCAACATGTTTTGGAACTCAATATTAGAAAGATTACAAAATAAGTTGGCTGGGTGGAAGAGGAAACTCCTTGGTAGTGCGGGTAAGCTTCAACTCCTTGGTACATATTTAAAAGGCATACCTATTTATTTTCTTTTCTTTATTCAAGGTATCTAGCACCACAACTAAAAAGATTGAAAGAATACACAGAAATTTTATTTGGACAAGAATCGAGAAAAAAATGGCTTTAGTTTATTGGGATATGGTCTGTTAATCGAAAAGATATGGATGGTTAGGAATTAGAAATTTAACTCTTCTCAATAAAGCCCTTATGACAAAAATTGGGTGGAAGCTTGCACTTCACAACTCAGATTGGTATAAAATTATGGGACTAAAGTATCTCAATTTTGAGAATTTCTACAGAATTCTCTCCTCCGTAGGTTACCCAAGTGGTTCAAAATTTGGAATAACATTTTCAAGTGCATAAATATGATCCAGACAAGGCTAAAATAGAAAATTGGGAATGGATGTTTGATTAAGCATTGGGAGGATGTTTGGATCAGGGATACACCTCCACCCCTAAAACTGAACTTTAGGGACCTATATGTTACTACAAGGAATTCCTTTGATACTTAGGTTTTTTATTATATCTCCCCATTGAAATCATGGAAGGATATGACTCAATGTTGTCAAACCCAACCAAACTTGATTTAGAAATCCAAGCAATTAAAAAAGATGCTAAAGAAGGTTAGGATTCCCCTATTTCCAAGGGAGGAAAAATTCATCTAGAATAAGGACCCAAAGGGTGAATTTATAGTTAAGTCGGCCTATAATGGTTGTTGAAAGAAGGAGAATTTTTAGGATGGTGGACATTGGAAGAAGATATGGAATTCTCAGTTGATCCCCAAAATAAATTTATTTTCATGGATAGCCATGCACAATACAATCCCAACATAGGATAACTTTATTTAGAGGGTGTTCTAGCTACCTAACAAATGTGTACTTTGTAAGCAGGAGGAAGAATCTATTCCTCATATTTTACTTCATTGTACCTTTTCTCTTGAATGAGAGGAATTGGTGCTGATGCAAATTGAGATACCATTGGCAAAAAAAAATATTATTTAACAACTAGTCATTGAATGGAGAGGACCCACCCATAACCCTCTCATCGCACAAATTTGGATCCAACTCCCCCCACCACTTAGCATGGATTTTTTGGAAAGAAGGGAATAATAGGATTTTCAGGGAGGTAGAAAACCTGGAGGAGGAAGTTTTTAGAACCTAGTATAAATTTCTTAAGAAGAACATATTTGTCACTACTTGGCAATGACCATAATTTTCCCCCTATCTCCTTTGATGATAAGATGGAAAGAAACTGGGAATTACCCAACACCTATGCTAGATTTGACACCTCCAAGATGATGAGGAGGAACACCAGTTGAAAACCACCAAATCCAAGGTGGTATAAGCTGAACTTTAGTGAATCTACAAGAGGGAATAAGGCTACTAAGTATGGTTTCACGGTCTACTACTAGAGAAATGATTGGTGCATACACTAGCAATTTAGATGGTCACACAAATAATCAAGTGAAAGGGATGACAGTGTTATGGGGAATGAAATTTGTCATTTTAATTGGTGTGAAAACTTTTGCAATTGAAATGAAATCGAAGCTAATTGTTGATGTTATTAAAGGCTTTACCAAAGCTAATTGGTCCAACTAGAAGTAATTATTGGGGATATTTAGAAATTCCTACTAGGGATTGATCCATTTGTTATTAATCTTTCCTACAGAGAGGGTAATATGGTGGTTGATGCAATGTTATCCCTGCGGCTTAAAATTGAGGGTCTTAAATGCTAAAGAAACATTGATTGTATTCCACATATTATTAGAAATCTCCTAAGGGAGAGCATAAAATAAACAATAATAATAATGAGGAATAAAAATTTATGAATTTTGTTTATCCTTCTTTGTATAATTTTGATGAGGAGTGGGGGTAAAAGAGTAAACAACATGTGCTTTCTAAGGTCTTATTTCAGTGTGGGGCTACCAAAAGTTAGAATTAGTATTATGAGGGGGAAAAGATGTTTTAATACTTGGGATCCTGGCAAGTATTTTCCTAGCTATGGTCCTAATTATCTCCTTTCTTATGTGTCGCACTGGTGTACACCATCCCCCATTCAATACTATTGTAGTGGAAGGTACATAAAGTATGTGAGGTCTGGAAGGAAGAAATCCTTCCTTCCCACACGGCTATGCTAGCATTTTAAATCTTCTTTGACCATTGCGATCCCATTTTGTTGCCTATTTCAAGTTTGATCCTAGACTTGCATGAAGAAGGGAACCTAGCCTTTCTAACCCCACAATGAGAAGGGAAGTGGATCAGGTTTATTACAGATGTGGGAGGAGACAATTAGGGACCATGGAGACTAAAACGAGGTTTGTTGTCATAGAGGTCAGAGCAAGAGGTAACATTTCTAACCTAGCGATTGAAGTATGAAAATTCTAGACCCAAAAGGGATGGGTCCACGCTTAAGAAGGATAACAACAAAGGAGATGGGAGAAGAATCGAAGTCACAATGGATAAGAAGGGTTTTTCTAATAATGATTCTAGTTGGACAAGGGACCCAATGAAAGAAATGTCAAAATGATCCATCCTAGATGGCATAGGGAAACTAAAGGATTCTAGATGACAAGTAGCCACCCCAAATGTCTTAGATGTAGCTAAATAAGGAAGGAAGAAGGCAATTCATGGGGCTTAAGAAAATGGAGAGATGGCAAGCCAAAAAAGGGGCAAAACTCAAGCTATCAAAGGGTGTGCAAAAGAGACTCATGAAGGGAGCTTCCATAGTGGTAGTACCTCATACATCTCTTAAAGCTTGAAGGCTAGTGCTATAGATGTTCAGAAAAAGATGATGCACAAACAATCTTCAAGGGTTGTGAGGGATGTCTTGTACTCTCTATGGAGGTAAAGATACTCAATGAAAAGGTTGACCTCCTGAGGAACCAATTTTATGAATTAGAGAGATCAATGAGGAGAATGGTATGGTTTGGATGCAAAGTGATGCATAGCTTCACTACTTCACTCTACCTCTTATAGTAGAGCATTACAAATAATGATGAGTAGGGTGATCTTTGGGAGCTCTTCAATTTCATTAGGGAGGATTCAAGTAGGCTTCTATGTTGTGCTCGACATCAATATAGACCCTAGCCCTGTCCAATCTCTTTGTTTAGCCCACTAGGGGCATTTTGTTGTGTTATTGATGTTAGTCCTCTGTGGTTAGTCACCCCTATGTGGATTGATATTCAATTGTCTTTCCCTGATTTTGGAATCTTTGAGTGGAAGTTGTCTTTGTTGTTGATTTTTCCTGTCCAACTATCTTCTCCAGACTATGCACCCTTTAGGTTGTTTTTATGTAAGGGTCAACACCCTTGTTATGTTTCTATTTTAATCAAAACAATTTGCAAGCCATGTTTTGAGAACCACCAACATTTTTCCTTTGTGACAAATACAAAAATAACTTTAAAATTTTATTTAAGTGTGCAATAAATTAAAATTTTGATGCTAAAATATTTGAAATAACTTTATTCTTGGAACATAGAATTATAGTTGTTATTCTTTATTTTCTATACAAGAATCTAAACATTGGAAATATAAAAAGAATTATATGAGAATTTAATTTATATTCATTTGAAAATTATTTCTTAATTTTTAAGATACTAATAGTCCACCATGTCAAAATACGTGAAAATGATGCTAATTCTAAATTATAGTTGTTAGTCTCTATTTTTTTATACAAGAATGTAATGTTAGAAATATAAAGAAAAATAAATGAGAATTTAGTTTTGTATTGATTTATAAATTAATATTTAATTAATTCTTAATTCTTAAGATAACGATAGTCCACCATGTTAAAATATGTGAAAATAATACGGGTTTGATTAATTTAAGATGACAAGTGAAATAAAGGAAAAATATTTTATATTTGTAAAAATCATTTCTTTATCTTGTTAAGTAGAATGAGACAATCATTCTAATTTATATAAGAAATATGTTTAATAATTCATAATATTAAAGATAAAGAATATATAAAGATAAAACAATTATCTAATTAATAAGAAACACTAGAAACTTCTCATTAAAAGTGATGACTAATTTGCATGAAACAATAAATTCTAATGTACTTAAAGTGTATATATATATATATATATATATATATAGTCAAAACGAAATAATAATAATAATAATAATAAAGTACTAAATCCACGTACAAGCTTAGGTTGATGAGAGATTAGAGCTTATCTGATACACATGCAACATGCATATTCACTTTTCTTAGCAAATAAGTTTCTCTTTCTCTTTTTAAAAGCCAGATAAGAAATATAGAATCTAAGTTGCTTAGCATTTAAGGCATGCAAAAGTGTAGATATATACTTTTTAAAAGACACATGAAAGACTCTTGTTAGGTGGAACAAATTAAATTGTATAATTGTTTATTTCATTGTCAAAAAAAAAAGTGTCATTAATAACAAACAACATATTTTGTATAATATGTTCTCTATATAAATACAATATTTTAAAACATTATTATACATGTGAATCTATATAATCTCTACCAAAAAGATTAATTAATCCTAGGTTAATCTTTTCTATTATAATTCTAACATTATTTAATAATAAAAAAGAGACAATTTTAGCTCAGCTAGCTGCACTATATTATTTAATCGTATGCATATGCGTCACAAAAGATATATTTGAATTGTTTAATCAAAGTAATGGAAACATTTGGGACTCCACGTAAATTAGACCCCATTTGAATTGAATAGCTTTTCCATATTGTTTTTCTGGTAAACATGTGTACAATTCCACATAAACTTTATATATATATATAAAATCAAAATAGTTACTTTATATAGATATTAACATTTATGTTATTCTTTTTTAATTATTGAGTGATCTTAATTATCAAAGCTAGTTTAAATCTCTAAAATTATACTTGGATCAATGAAAGTATAAGTTTATGATTGGAAATTTAAATCTCGATAGTTGCAACAACACCACCAACCACTTAACTAACATTGTGTGTGTGTGTGTGTGTGTGTGTGTGTGTGTGTTTTTTGGTTAACTTATCTTGAATATAAAGAATTAGTATGTCAAAATCACTTAAAATTTGAATTCCAAATTAGTCCATCAAAATCAACTATGAGCTCACTAAAGATCAAAGCTTGTTGAGTGCAAGGCGCCAACATTGAAAAAAGTGATGATGTTAGGATCATTGCCCAATGCAAATTTGGCGTAATGGATACCCTCTGGTCCTTGGCTCTTAACCAAAGAGGTTCAACCAATAGCTCATAGATTTGTATTAAACCCTCCATAAAAAAATTGAACATTAACTTAATATATGAAAATCATCTAAGAATCAGACCAAATCCATCAACATTATCAGATTTCCACAATACATTTGAATTCAATCATTCGTTTCTCATTTTGATTGTGTTTCTATTTTTAGCATCAACATTGGATCACACTTCGTGATCCTTCACTCTCTTTCATTCTGATGATGGATCATGGAGTGTGATCCCAAACGTTGATGCTAAAAATACAGACACAATCAAAACCAAAATCGAATGATTGAAACCAAATCCAATCATATTAAAAATACATAATATAAAATGAAAATTCAGTGTAAAGTTTTAAAGACAAATGATTATAAAAATGAAATTGTTCTTCTTTTGGGAAGTTACTCTTTGGTTGCATCGATTTGGACAAAATATCTATTTAAGCTTGTTTGATTTGGTTTTTTCAATATATGAGTAGTAATGAAGTGCGTTTCTACACTTTCCTTCCCAAGGAACTCGTGTTGTAAAGAACACTAATT
Source organism: Thuja plicata (assembly GCA_018584345.1). Classification (NCBI taxonomy): domain Eukaryota; kingdom Viridiplantae; phylum Streptophyta; class Pinopsida; order Cupressales; family Cupressaceae; genus Thuja; species Thuja plicata. The sequence goes on from MU226105.1 coordinate 556,187, forward strand.
TATGTTTTATTTTATTTTATTATGTATAATGAGTTACAACTTAGAAAGGAGTCCACTTATCTCCACTAATATTTCTCATGATTGATGAAAGTATATCAAATCGATTTACCACTTTTGGTTGATTTTTATAATCACATTTTATTAATATTGATAGCACAAGTGTTTTGGTTTTTAGTTTATTTAATTTCATGGGAATGGGATAATGAATATAGTGCACTAAATGTGCCATGTTTTGTTTTATAACAATTTTTAGTTTCCTTCTTAAAAATGGTCAAGCACTTGTTTTTTTATTTATTTGAATAAAAAAAAATCTATTTAAGATATTAGATCTATGTCTGTGAGATCTAAATTCTAATAATATTGTATGAATTTTGTATATTTATATTCCTTTTCAATTAGTTGTGTATGAATTTTGGTGGAGTATTTTTAATAAAATTATATATTGATATATAATATATTTGTATGTTAGATTTGGTTCATGTTTTTTTTTTTTTTATCTATCTTTATTTAGATATATTTCCATTCATTATTTACTTTTCATTTATTACATTCGGTTCATAATTATATCTATTCATTCACTTATTTTTTCAAGATTATCATTTCATTGTTTAGAGTTAATTCTCACACTATTTGGGATTGATCATGTAGTGTATGGGAATGAGCCTTACATTCAATTTGTAACTAAACATTGCTCTTTCCTATTAACCATTATGAGTTGAATTAATATAAATTTGGCCAAAATGTTGATATGTTTGTTGATGCCCTGAAAATTCCTTTCATGTTCATGTCTACTAGGGTAAAAAAAATGTTAGACTACATAAACCTAAAACCCTTTGTGTCTTTAGGATTGTTCAAGTGTTATATTTCATCGTTGACTATCTTTAGTGGGTTACAAAGTATTTTAAGTTGCAATTTGAGACTATGAACATCATGTTTTGGCTGGCCCCTTAACTTGGGCCTTTATCCTTTTACGAACAAAGAAGCTTTAGTTCTTCCTAAGTCTATTAATTGATATCTTTAAGTTGTGAAATGAGCACGTGCAAAATAAAACTACTTAGGTGGATACCCCTCATGCACTCGCACAAGAATTAGCCCAACCATTTTAGCCCCTGTGCGCAGGCAAGAAGCCCCTTTTTAACCAATGGCTAAGTATTTTATCTATTTTCTTAGCACTCTCATGCCCCTATAGGCCACGTATTTCTTACTCGTCAACCCTTGCAGACATGCCGAAGGCATTATTTTTACCCACCAACCTTAACCATAAACTGTTGCCTACAACTATTCCCCATGACCCCACAAGAGTTTGTTGAATATCTTCTAGACAATTGTTGGCCTGTGAACAAGGAGAAAATGTAACCACCAAGGGTAGCTACTATGTGCTTCCTGCAACTCAAAGGGTACAATGAAGAACATTTGGTTATCACCATGGGATTGTGGGGTAAGGTTTATCCTAACTACTTGGTGACAATTATAAATGTTTTATTATGAAAGACCAATATTTTATTGAAAATATGGAATACTAAGAGTGCAATGGATTAGTATTCCCTTCAATCCTTAAAAACCTTTAAAAACCATCCACATAACATAATTATTTGCAATAAAGAAAGGAAAACATAATAGCGTCACACAACACATAGCACCAATATTTTAACGTGGAAACCCATAAGGGAAAAACCACGAAGAGGGTTAACTATCAATATCTTATAATCAGTTACAAAATATTATAGTAATGCTCACTGCACTGTTCACTACTAGAGGGTTCACTACCCAAATAAGGCTCACTATCGAAGGGCTCACTACCCATAATTAAAAAGTATTTGAATTGTTACAATTGCATGTTATATATGCATTAAATATAGTTTCATTGAAGCTTAGTATACAGATTTCACACACATCATCCAATTCTAATATATTACTATGCACTTTTCATTTTACCACATTCACAATCTATGGTCTTAATTATATTGCATATTTTTCCATCGCCAACTATATATTATCTCAAAGGGACATTTAAAATATATAGAAATCTATACATGCATTATATTGGCTTCACACTCTTTATTCCAAATTGTGTCAACCCCAAAATGCTCTGCACATTATCTCCCAAAAGTGCTTCACACGTATCATCCAACTAAGTAAGCCAAAACATATTAGAAAATGACACTAACTGGAACCTGCACAATACATCCAATCCTTAATCATGTCTAAAAAATGCAAGAAAAAATATAGACATCTAATTAATTGAAGATCTCTTGAGTAGCATGTTTGGTACTGGAGGATTAGAGTATCTGCCAAACATAACTGCCAAAACTTATATCTATCATGTCATAAAATCTTATCATGTGAATTCTTGACTATAAGTATTCTCATCACCAATAGAACTATTTCTACAACTGTATAGCAATATCTCATACCATGGAGGAGTATGACCCAAAACAAAGATGCATACTATGTCAAAACTATTAGAGCTCATATTGCCAGGAAACACTATGACAACATTTCAAGATTCTCCCCCTTTGTTATTGGTGGAAACATGTACAAAATTGCCACCATAATATATATATCTATCTACACATATATCTCCATATATCTCCCCATTTGACATCAAGGGAAAAGGGTACATACAAAAAGGTGTAATACTAGTGAAAATTGAATATAATGCCCCCCCCCAAGTAAATTATAAAAAGAATTATGTACAAGTGGTAAATTAAATACTTCTGTAATAAAAAATTTGTCAACTAGAGGATGTTGACCCTTTAATCTTTTGCAGATGTGATTTCTAGGTGTCCTTATTTCCATCCCATGCCTATACTACATCTTCAAGAAAGTTGTTTTGAATGCACAATATTTTCAATGTGCTTTCTTCTTCTTTAATAGTAGTAGGAGCTAGATTTGATTGATCAATTTGTTTTGCTTTAAGAAGGGCATGAGAAACTAGGGATACACTTTCAATGATTAAATCCCTTAGATGTTTGAGAGATGAAATTATGTTTTCTCTTTGTTAAGTTGCAACTCAAAGAATCTTTTATGAAATTCCTTAATACCAGTTCTTGATGATCCAAGCAAGTCAAGTTTTGGAGCAAAGTTATGATAAGATGCATGAATTTGAGACTCAATGGATTCTATCTCCTTTCTCATAGTTTTGGTGGCCTCGGACCATAGAAAAATGCATCGATATAAAAATTTAGCCTCTTTAAGACAACCCTTTCCTTTATAAACTAATTCAAGAAATATTTTATGTGAAGAGTACATTTCCCATTATGCTTAGTCAATCTCTTTTCTTTCTCTTTTCCTATCTCCTTGAGCATATCATCGTTGAGATCGAAGGAATAAACTTTGAAAGAATTTATTAATAATTTGAAATTTTATGTACCTAATAGAGATGGATCATAATTGGTGCTGGGTGTGACATTGTGTATCACTTCAATAGCTTCTTCAAACATTTTATTGTTCTTTACTTGATTTTCAATCAAATCCTTTCTGGAAAATGCATGAATGGCATCTCCTAGCTCTCCTAGATGAAGCTTATGAACTGGGTCCATTTAGAGGATGTGATAGGTTGAAAACTCAACTGCATATTCAGTTAGTTATTTGAAAGGATCATCAACAACATAAAAGGAAGTAACAACTTCCATTGCAGACTCAAACATCTCTTTCTTTCTTCTTTTGTCTCCTCATCTCTTTTTCTTTCCTCATTTTGTTCTTCAATTTTTCTTTCCTTTTCATCTTCATATTTGTGTTCATCTCCCTCTATCTTTTCTTCTTTATTTTGTCTAGGGTTATCAATTATATCAAGTTATTCTTGTTATCTATGAACCTCTATGTTTTTTGGAGGGGTTGTATGTTCTTCTATGTTCTCTAGAGGGGGAAGGGGTGTTTCACCCATACCAGCATCCTCAGTTACAAATGTACCTTTTTTTGATTGACCTTCATCTAGAGAAGGGAAGACATGCTTAGGATCATGTAGCCCAGTAGTATTAGTATCATTTTCATTCTTACAACTTTCCAAAATTTTCTGCCATATCCCAAAGTGATTCTATTATTTTCTACTATGACTTTTCAAATATTATTTTATCTATATTGATTAAGATATCATTTATCCCTTTTTATTATTATCTAAACTCATTTAAATAAACATGTTTTTCTATATATTTGTCCTCTTGCGATAAGGTATCACTCATAGTCTTGGTATATCTTCATCATCTATAACTTCCTATATTTGTTTTGCTAGCACATCCCACAAGTCATTAGGAATTTAATTTTTGAAGTTTTCCATGTGTACTTCCATGTCAATAAATTTAATTTTATAAAATCTTCAACAATGGTTGCTTTATCTATTTCATCAACTTTACCATACATCTCTCCAACTTCTCTCATCTTTTCATCAGTCACCATGTAGTTGAACAAAGTGTCCAACTTAAGTGGTTCTTCTTTCTATCCTTCTTATTTTCATCATATTTTCTCATATGAAGCACATAGTTTTCTTTTTCTTTTTCAATATCTTCCTCATCATAGGATCTCACTATGTATACTATCGGTTTCTTACCTTTCATCTATTCTTATTTTCCTTTTGATTCCTCTTTTTCTTCTAATCCTTATCCTTCTTCTTCAAATTCTCTTGATTTGTCTTCTCCTCTAAAATACTTCTCTTGTGGGTATGTGCAGGATCATGGTATGCCAAAAATTGGTGATGTGAAAAAATGAGCTTTTCACTCGTCCAAAAGCGTACCCAAAAGTTTGTTGAATTTTTAGTAGGCCTGGGTGTCAGCACTGTTAGGATTAACAAGACAAAAATAACAATTACATGCAGAAATATAACCAATATCAGGGAATGATAAACCAAACCAAAAGAGAACACAAGACACAAATATTTAACGTGGTTCACCCAATCCCTGGGTTACATCCACCAAACAACAAAGTCCAATATTATTCTTATCCAGTGATTACAATCAGATCGCAATGCGCGAATCCCTTATAGCTCAATACCACCGTAAAATAACAACATAATAATAAAACCCTAACCCTAAGCCAATTTATACAAACTTTATGCCACTTTAGGGTTAGAACATGTTGGCCCAAAAATTGGCTGAAATAAGCCTCAAAAAAATTTCTCGGGGGCTCCGCCCCCGACCCTAAGTCAATTTATACAAACTTTATGCCACTTTAGGGTTAGAACATGTCATCCCAGATAGTACTTTCCTGATCAGTCACTACAATATAACAATCTCCCACTTGGGGACTGATCAGACTCCATGTAAACCAACAATTCTCCCACTTGGAGACTGATCTTGTAGCGAAACTGCTACCCTATGATGCTCCCACTGGATCCAACCTTCCTGGACTTTGTTGTTCTGTTAGTCTATTTAATCTAGAAGACCAACTGAAGCTGAACAAGAATTCATCTTCTCCCTCATTACAACCTTTGTAAACATTATCATCTGTATGTATCTTTTCCATCTTTAACTACCCATCATCCAAAACTGACCTAATGAAATGATACCTCAACTGTATGTTCTTTTTCTTTGAGTGCAAATCAGAATTCTTTGCAAGATAAATGACACTCTGACTATTTGAATACAGATAGTTATCCACCTGTGGATGTCCCAATTCTTCCATAAATAATTGAATCCATATCATCTCCTTGGCTACCTTTGTAGCAGAAACATACTCTGCCTCTATAGTGGATAAATCATTCACCTTTTGTAATAGAGAAATCCAACTCACTATTGTCCCACCAACAGTAAGTACATAACCTGTAGTACTCCACCTGGTATCTATATCTCCTATCAAATCTGAGTCAACATAGCCATGAACAGTAGTAGTAGAGCCCCCAAAGTGTAAACACTTATTAGATGTACCTCTCAAATATTTGAGAATCCATTTGACTGCATTCCAATGCTCAATCTTAGGGTGACTCATATACCTACTAACAACTCCCACTACATGTGCAATGTCTGGCCTAGTACATACCATAGCATACATTAAGCTCCCTACAGGTGAATCATAAGGTATCTTGGCCATTTTAGCCTCTTCTTTTGGTTTCTTTGGACACATCTCCTTAGTCAATTTCAAATGACCAGGCAAAGGTGTAGTGATATATTTGGTATCCTTCATGGAGAATCTTTGCAACACCTTTTCAACATAATCAACCTAAGATAGAGTTAATTTTTTGTTCTTCCTTTCTCTGCAAATTGTCATGCCAAGGATTTGTTTTTCTGTCCCCAAATCCTTCATAGAAAAATATTTTGCTAACTATTTTTTTAACCCCTTAATATGATCCATGTTAAACCCAGCTAGAAGCATATCATCAACACATAAACATAAAATAAGGTAGCTGTCCTCATTTATCATCTTGAAATAAACACAATGGTCAGAATTACATCAAGTGTATCCATTCTCATTCATAAAAGTATCAAACTTAATATAACATTGCCAAGGTGATTTCTTCAAGCCATAAAAACTTTTCTACAATCTGCACACTAAACTCTCCTTACCCTTGACCTCAAATCCCTGTGGTTGTACCATATATATTTCTTCATTCAAATCACCATGAAGAAAATCTATTTTAACATCAAGCTACTCTAAATGCAAATCTTCAGTAGCCACAATACTTAAAACAGTACGAATAGAAGTCATTTTAACAACTGGAAAAAATATCTCATCAAAATAAATACCATGTTTTTGTGCAAATCCTTTTACGAATAATCTGGCTTAAAATCTTTTCTTACCTCCATATTCTTCTTTCAACCTGTAAACCCATTTATTCTGCAAAGCCCGTTTACCTGCAGGTAACTTACATAAATCCCAAGTTTGATTTTTCAGAAAGGAGTCCATTTCATCTATCATTGCAGACTCCCACTGAAGCTTTGTATCCACCTGCATAGCTTCATTATAATATTTAGGTTCACCGGCATCAGTTAATAAAATAGAATACAAAGAAGGTGAAAATCTATCTCGAGGTCTACTTAGCCTTGTTGACCATCTAAAATTCACTAGGGTGTGTGGTATTTGTTGTTTCTATTGTTGTGGAGCATAAGGAATTAGTGGAACATTATCTTGTGGAGTATCATCCAACTCTACATAATCAATGTCTTTCTTCTCATGTTGTCGCAACAGATCTTTGTACAATATTTTTTCATTGAATATGACATCCCTTCTTCTTAAAATTTTATGATTTTCAAAACTGAAAATTCTATAGCCAAATTCATCAATGCCATATCCAACAAATACACATTTCTTTGATTTTGCTTCCAACTTGGTTCTATTCTCAAAATCTATATGTGCAAATGCTTCACAACCGTAGGTTCTGAGAAAAGAATAACTTACCTTCTTACCAGTCCATGCTTCCTCTGGAATACCACAACCCAAAGGAGTAGAAGGAACTCTGTTAATTAAATAAACAACATTATTTACAGCCTCTTCAAACATGTTTAAGGGGAGCCCAGCATGCAATCTCATAGTCTTTGCACGCTCCATTATTGTCCTGTTCATGCGTTCAACCACTCCACTTTCTTGTGGAGTCCTTGGAACCGTTTTCTTCCTACGAATGCCATTAGAGGAACAATAATATTAAAATTATTTTCTACAATACTCACCATCGTTATTAGATCTGAGATATTTTAATCATTTACCAGTCTCATTTTCAACCAAGCTTTTCCATTTTTTAAAAGTTTCAAATACTTCAGATTTTTGCCTAAGGAAATAAATCCAAACTTTCCTAGTTGCATCATCAATGAAAGTAACATAATACAGAGAGCCACCAAGGGAAGATGCGTGATCTTCCCCCCATAAATCTGTATGCACAAGGTCTAATTTATCATCTTTCTTTTCCTTCCCACCCTTCAAGAAATTGACTCTCCTTTGTTTCCCATACACACAACTTTCACAAAAATTCAAATTTACACATTTTAGACCTGGTAAAACTTTATTTGAGTGAATTAATCTCATACCTTTCTCACTTATGTGCCCAATTCTATTGTGCCGTAGCGTTGTTTTGGTATCCATAGTGACTGTTTCATTCTCTACCTGCTCAACTGCAGCAATTGTTCCTGAACATTCACTTTTCTCTGTAACAATTAGAGTAGAAGGAACAACATTTCATGTACAAAGATATAAGGTGCCTACTTTCACACCTTTTTCTACTACTAAGGAACATTTTGAAACCTTCCAATTTTTATCATTAAAAGTAACTGTGCAACCCTCATCACCTAGTTTCCCTGCTGAAATTAAATTTCTACTCAGCCTTGGATCATGTCTTACCTCTTGTAGTAGCCAATGATTCCCATTATGTAGCTTAATCTTAATTCTTCCCTTCCCAAAAATTTGACATGGTTCATTATCTCCCAAATAAACTTGCCCAAAATCACCTTGAACATAATTAATAAAATAACTCCTATGGGGTGTAGCATGAAAAGAAGTCCCTGGATCGAGAACCCATGAATCATCAACATTCTCAAGGGAAAGAATCAAAACATCATCTTCATATTTAGTAATTACCACATTTCCCTCCTTAGTGCCTTCATGTTTGTCTCCTTTACTCTTCGAAGACCAGAAATATTTCTTCTTATGACCTGGTTTTCCATAGTACCAATAGTCACTAGGTCCTCTTTATTGAGACCTCTTTCCCTTTGACTTCCCTCGTGATTTCCCATGACTTCCAGAGTTTTTTCCTTTATCTCTTGTTTTGCCTCTTCTTTCTGCATTCAAAACACTACCTGATGTAGATCTACCTTAGCTTTTTCTACAAATTTCCTCGCTCAGAATAACACCAACAACATCATCAAATTTTAGGGTGTTTGAATTAGAAACAGAATTATTAACAACCATTATCAAGCTACTCTACCTTTTTGGCAAAGAACACAAAATCAAAACAGACCTAATTTCTTCATCAAAATTTATACGTACAGAAGATAATTGACTAGTAACTATATTTGTTAACACCCCAAAATTGGCATCTTGCAACCCTAACCAATTTTGTTGCATTTGTCATTCTTCTAAATCATCAAAGTCCTATTATACAAGGCAATTCTGAGTTTTGACTCACTCTACTCGACCTAAGTGTCAAATGTAGAAAATCCTAAATCTACATTAATCATACATCATATTTAATTTCTAAATACCAATTGGCTAAACAAACCTTATGATCGAATTAATTTAATTAATGAAGTCCTAGCACTTTAATTAAATTAAATTCACCCTCTTTAGCTGAGACACATGAAAAATGAATTAAATAATATTTAATTATTAAATAAATATCCTCATTTTCAATAATTGAATTTAATATTCAGATAATTGAGAAAAATCAATTATGAGGTCATGTTTATTTAATTAATTGAATATTCTATCAAAAATCTTTCTTTTATTCAGAAATGGAAACTTTGAATTAATTGTTCTTTAAATGGGAATAAAACAATTTAATTCAAATAAAACAGAATTAAATCAAAGAAAGAAAATAGTTAAAGCAAAGGGAAAACAATTTATTGTTTTCTTTTGAAGAAAGCTTTCTATTTTTAACTGGCTTTTCTATCTGTTTTATTTCAAAGAGGAAAGTTTCTATTCTAATCATCTCTGAGTCTATAAAAGAACTCTCATTCTTCATTCAAAACCCCCCGATTACTTCTTGATTACTCTAGAGAAAATATGCATTGTTAGAATACTGAATTATTGTCTCATTTTCTTGCTAATCTCATATAGAATAATTTCATTTTTTAATAAGATAGTTTCAATTTCTAGAATAATTGCATTGAAAATCATGTCATAGATTATCTTACATCTCTCATTTCTTAGTATAATATTGCATTGTATTGCATTCATCATGATAAATCCTTCATTCCTAGATTGGT
>MU226105.1:623328-665051 GCA_018584345.1 Thuja plicata
TAGCCCATTCTGCTCAGTCTGTCAATCACCATGCTTAGATCCAATGCCATTTGAAGGATATCAAGAATAACTCCTCACATCTACAATCACAGCTCTGTCACTGCATCATCTATGAAGAATCTTCTCTGATTTCTTATGAATGCCTGGAAATTATGATTCCCAATCATTCTCCTGCTTGAAAAAGATCATCAATAAGAACACATTATCCTTGTCGGGTTGGGATCTATAACCTATCCAAAATGAAAAGACTTTTAGATAACCCGTCCGGATTAAAGAAGGAAAGGCAGTGGCAGGGAAACCTAGCAAGAACTTCCTACCCAAGGAAGACCTAGACCTAGACTCAAACAAGACTAGACCTGACTATGACTTCAAAATCCTCCACTTTGATAGCATGGGTACAGGATGAAAAGTGGGGCAACAATATCTTATGATCATACTGACGCCACAGTAGGTAGATCCCTTTTGTGTTCTGTGTATATTTATGTGGTATTTCCCTTGATTTGTCTTCACTTAGGGGAATCTAGTAGTGGAAACATAATTAGTGGATTTGTTTATGTTTCAATTAAAGCCATTGCTCCTGTTAAAGTGTTAGCAATGACTTTAACATGGGGGCATACGCTCTGCTCACTTTTTGCACACATGCACTTCCAAAATATTTTCAAACTTAAAATTATTTTTTCTCTTTATGGATTAGAGACTAATCCTTAAAGTATGCATTTTTACCTTATAGGATCTCTTGATCCCTCCAGTTTCAATTTACAAAGTTTTGATCCCTTAAGGTCGGAAGGTGTCCTTAAGACTAGATCTCTCTTGTTTTGGCTTTTCTCTTTTGGAATAGAATATTCCTGAGGGTGAATCCTTGATGGGTTGACTAGTGAGTAGCCACATTCACTAGGTGGCTCAACTCCATCTTTCTAGTTGCATTGTTTCCTTGAGTGATTCACAATGGGACATAGGTTCTCATTGGGTGAGGTAATCACACCCTCTCTCTCTTTTTCTTTGACTCGTGATGTCTCTCTTATTGTAATCTTGGGGTTGAAAAAGACTTGATTACTTGGGGCTTAAGGATTTCTTTATCCCTTTTATTTCAATAGGATTATCTTTTCTTTTTGATCTCCTTTACCAAGAGTTTGCATCAAGTCCATACTCTTACTAAAGTGGGGGCTAAATGTATCATCATAAAATGGAAGCACTTCCATTTAGGACTAGTTTATACCTCTGAGTAAGTGGTTTGGGGTCATGTCAAATTCCTTGAATGGATCTTTGACTTGGATCTGGTTTTTCCCCTCTTCTGCCATGTTTTCCCCTGTCCTGCCCTATTTTCCACTTCTCTCCTACCTGTTTATGGTATCTTGCTCTGAGATTTTGAGCTTCTTGAACTCAGGGTAAAGATTGACCTTCTAGTTCAAGGTTGACCTCAACCCTGACCTAGGTCAGGGTCGACCGTGACCCTGACCTAGGGTCTAAATTTCAAATTTCAAAGATTTCTGAATGTCAGGGTTTGGAAAGAATTATTTCCCACTTCTGAGTTGGTTGTTTCGGGCTCTAAAGTGGCAACTCTTAAAAAAATATATTTAATATAGGTCCACTTATATGGGTATGAGCCTAATTGGAATTTAATTCTCATATGTCAGCCTCTCTAGAAGTTTGTTCCCTAGACTAGTATATAAGGAAGCCTTCTCCTCTCATTTTCTATAACGATCATCTATGCATAATCTATTAGAGTGATCGTCTTCTTTCAAGAATTCAAGAATTCAATCATTCAAGATTAAATTCATCAAGGGGATCCATTAGTAGCCATTGAAGGATTCAAGCTCTTGTCAGCAATAAGGTGTCTCAACCTTGTATATTTCCTTACATTTGATATTATTTATTTTGTAATTAATTGTTTGCAAATAATGTATTTAAGTTTGATATCCATTTTGTCATTTAGTTGACTGGACGTGTTTTCACTCCAATTGGAAGATGACAAGGATGATCAAACTTGCTCTAGGTGGATCTAGGCATCCCTTTCTATGGTAGATGTTATTTGCCAAATGTCGGCACTTTGGACAATGTGTAAGGTAATCATGACTGAAATGGTTATGACGGATTCCTATGACAGTCATTAATATTTGTAAGACCTAATTGTGAAAGATTCAATGACGGGTGAAGATATGCAAGAAATGTGGAAACTAATCATGTTGAGTACTGTATACTCTTTTGTAAACCCTAATACGGTTGTCTTTGGAAGTTGCCCTAAAAAGGGAAGCGCATGATATAAGCGTTTTTGGGTTGCAAATCGCTGAGTGAGAAGTTAGTGTATTGTTGGAATGTTGTTATGCTACCGGATTTGTATTCAAGTGTCAATTATCTCCTAAAAGAACTTGTATTGCAAGTGTATTGTAAACATCAATAGTTTTGATTAATATATTGTGCAGGTTTTGGAGTGCTGGGGTTTTTTACCAAAAAAATTTCACCACGATAAATCATTGTGTCATTCTCATTTTTCTACATATACATGTTATTGCAGCAACATCTAAGTTAATTGTATTATCATTCTATAATTGATAATGGTTAAATCTAAATTTGCACGATCCTCTCCTAAGGAATTTAGCATAGGGAACTATTTTCCGCACACTTAGTTTCCTTTCAATTGGTATCAGAGCCTGGCCAATTTTGGTTCTATTTGTTAGGGTATGAGTTTTTTGAGCTAATCTCCAGTTCAGTGGAATTATTGTTGCAGAGTATTCATAACCTTATTGCAAGAAGAGATGGAAATTTCTTCATACAGTAGAATGGAGGTGGAAAAGTTTAGTGGCACTAACTTTGAGTTGTGGAAACTCAAGATGGAAGACATGCTTGTAGACCGTGATGTATGGGAGGTGGTTGCCAATGATATCAAACTAGTAAACATGGATCAAGAAGATTGGGATCTCAAGGATCAGAAAGCTAAGGGTCTCATTAGACTCTGTCTAGCAGATTCTATACTCCTAGATGTTCTCGAGGAGAAGACCGCAAACAAATTGTGGTCACGGCTTGGGTCTATGTATCGATCCAAGTCCTTGGTGAACAGATTGTTCCTAATAAAGAAGTTTTATTCTCAGAGAATGGAGGAAGGAGGATCCATTGCAGATCACCTAAACACATTTAACATGTTGATTGCATAGTTGACATCAACTGGTGTCAAGTTAGAGGAGGAGGATCGATGTATGACCCTGCTATGTTCCTTGTCGGATTCATGGGACCATCTTGTGATGGCCCTTGGGAGTACTATTGCCACTTTCCAATGGATGATGTGGTGTCTTCACTGTTATTTGAGGAGATGCGAAGAAAGACCTCCGATTCAAACAAGGAAGCCCTTGCTGTTCACGGTAGATCCAAAGACAGAGGAAAGAAAAATGACAAGAAGTCTGAAAAGGGTAGATCCAAATCCTGTGGGAAATCTAAGACTCCTGGAAAGTCTAAGGCAACATGTTGGAACTATGGTAAGTCTGGGAACTTCCGTAAGGACTGCAAAGAGCCAAAGAAGAAGAAGAAAAGCCCAGATTCAGATTCTGAAAAATCCCAAGAAGATGGAGATGCTTTTGTCACAGCCTTGGCCACCCATGCATCTGATGATGTGTGGCTGATTGACTCAGGTTCTTCTTTTCACATGACCTCTCATCAAAGTTGGTTCTCAAAGTATGATGATTTCGATGGTGGAAAGGTGTACCAGGGTGATGATTCTCATCGAGAGATAGTTGGACGAGGAAAATTCACTATCAGATTCCCTGATGGATGAGTAAAGGGGATCAACGGGGTAATGCACATCTTGGGTTTGGCATGAAACCTGTTATCTGTAAGTATGCTGAATGATGCAGGTGTGCAAGTTGTTTTTTCAAAATATGGACGTAAGATGATTAGAGGAGCTATGGTGCTCACAAAAGGTACTAGGAGAGGTACCCTATTTTAGTTGGATGCTTGCACTTCACAGTGCAATAGTTCTTTTGTCTCAAGGAAGACAGAAATAGTCACTTCATCTCCACCATCTAAACCAGCAGTGAAGAAGTCTGTGGTAATGGGTTCTGATGGTAGTACAACAATTGTACCTAAGGGTGCTAACACTTTGGAAGGAAAAATTCCTACAGAAAAGACAATTTTGTGGCATATGAGATTTGGCCACATTGGTGAGAAGGGTCTCAGAACCCTGAAAAATAAAAACCTCATTGAGGGGATAAATTATTTTAATCTCGATTTTGACTTCTGTGAACACTTTGTTTATGGTAAGAAAAATCGTGTTTAGTTTTACTCTAGTTCTCACAAGTCTTCTAGTATTTTGGATCTTTTCCATTCAGATGTGTTTGGTCCTGTTAAAGTTCCTTCAATATCCAAATCTATATATTTTGTATCTTTTATAGATGATTATAGTATAAGGACATGGATTTATCTCCTTAAAATAAAGACACAAGTTTTAAGTCGGTTCAAGGAATTTATAGCTCTCGTAGAGAATCAAACTGGTAAAAGAATTAAGTGTGTGAGAACTGACAATGTTGGTGAGTTGTGTTTGGCAGAGTTTGAAAATTTCTATAAAGAACAAGGGATCAAGAGGCATAAGACAACTCCTTATACCCCACATAAAAATGGAGTTGCAGAAAGAATGAACAAGACACTAATAGAGAAGGCTAGGAGTATGCTTAGTGAAGTTGGCCTCGAACAAAGGTTTTGGGCTGAAGTTGTGGCCACTGCTTTCTATCTGGTTAACAGATCTCCTACATCATCTCTTTTTGGTAAGACACCCATGGAGGTGTTGTCTGGTAAGAATCCTTCAGTTAGACATCTTCATGTTTTTGGTTGTGAAGCTTATCCACATGTGCCTAAGAAGAGAAGATCTAAGTTGGAAAACAAGTCTATAAAATGTATCTTCATCGACTACAGTGTTGGTGTGAAAGGATACAATATTTGGGATCCTGTGATTGGTAAGGTGTTGTATAGCATAAATGTTATTTTTAGAGAGCTAACACCTTCTCTTATTGTGCTATAGCCAGATGAAAAAGAAATGAAAGAAGATGTTGTTCAGTTGCCTCCTACCCCTGAGAAGACTGAACAGAGAGACCATGATGGATCTGATGATGAGGAGAGCTCTAGAAGCTCTAAAAATTTAGAAGAAGAGGTAGAACAACCTCAACCTCAGCCCTTGAGGAGATCCACAAGAGAAAGAAAATAGCCAGAGAGGTTTGGATTTTCTATGTTAGATTCCAGTTGTGCTTATGCCTTGATTACAAACACTGATGAGCCTAGATCTGTGAAAGAGGCTATGGGTATGGAAGATGTAGGTTCCTAGATTGAGGCCATGGATGATGAGATGGATTCATTGGAGAAGAACAAAACTTGGGACCTAGTACCTTTTCCTAAAGGACGAAAACCTGTTGGAAGCAAATGGGTGTTTAAGAAGAAATTTTGTGCAGATGGTAGTGTTGAGAGGTACAAGGCCAAATTAGTTGCAAAGGGGTATTCAAAAGTGGAGGGAATTGATTATGGTGAAATATTATCTCCTATTTCAAAGCTTACATCCTTTAGATTTTTGTTATCTCTAGCAGCATCGTATAATTTAGAGGTAGAACAGATGGATGTGAAGACTACTTTCCTTCATGGTGATTTGGAAGAAGAGATCTATATGTCACAGCCTGAGCACTATATTCAGAAAGGTAAAGAGTCTTTGGTTTTCATATAAAAGAATTCTCTCTATGGTTTGAAACAATCTCCTAGGATATGGTACCTTAAATTTGATGTGTTTGTGTTGTCGATTGGTTTTCTGAGATTGAAATCAGATCATTGTGTTTATTTCAAAGTTGACAATGACCGCCTTCTTATTATTGCATTATATGTTGATGATATGTTGTTGATTGGGAAGGGTATGGGTATGATTTCTGATTTGAAGTCTCAGTTGTCAGCACAGTTTGAGATGAAAGATCTAGGAGCAGCCAGGTATATTTTGGGTATGGAAATCAACAGAGATAGATCTAACAGAAAAGTTTGGTTGAGTCAGAGTAAGTATGTGAAGTCTGTGTTGGACATGTTTAGCATGGCAGATTGTAGACCATTGTGTGTTCCTATTTCTATAAGAACAAAGTTATCTATGGATGATTGTCCAAAATCTCCTAGTGAGGTGGAGGAAATGAGAAAATTACCTTATGCGAGTGTAGTTGGCAGCCTTATGTATGCTATGGTCTGTACTAGACCAGAAATTGCCTAAGCAGTGGGAGTCCTGAGTCGGTTTATGGCTAAACCTGGATGGGTACATTGGGATGCAATTAAGAGAGTGTTCATATATTTGAAGGGTACATCAGAGTATTCCATATTCTATCATGGCAACTCTTCTGGAGCTCCACATTCAGTTTTTATTCGTAGGATTGTGGATTTAGATTGGGTAGGTGACATTGACAACAGGAGATTGACCAGTGCCTATGTGTTGACTATGTTTGGTGGTGCCATTAGTTGGATGAGTAAGCGACAACCTGTGGTCACTTTGTCCATGATAGAATCAGAGTACATGGCAGCTACTCATGCTTGTAAGCAAGCCATTTGGATTAGGAGACTATGTTTGAATGTTAGTGTTGATGTAGGACAGATTACAATTTTTTGTGATAGTCAGAGAGCTATTTTTCTCGTGAAGAATCCAACTTTCCATGCCAGAATGAAGCACATTGATGTGCGGTTTCACTTTGTGAGACATATGGTAGAGGATGGAAAGGTAAGTTTGGAGAAGATAGATACAGTAAAGAATGTTGTGGGTGCATTAACAAAACCTGTGGGCACAGAGAAGTTCAGATGGTGTTCGGAGTCTATGGGCCTCTCGGCCTATAGCAGTTAAATCTTATTATTTCCTTTGGCTCTTACAACGTGTTCAACAAGTGGGAGAATGTTAGGAATAAGGTGACTCAACCTTGTATATTTCCTTACATTTGATATTATTTGTTTTGTAATTAATTGTTTGCAAATAATGTATTTAAGTTTGATATCCATTCTGTCATTTAGTTGAGTGGACATGTTGTGTTTTCACTCCACTTGGAAGATGACAAGGATGATCAAACTTAGTCTAGGTGGATCTAGGAATCCCTTTCTATGGTAGAGGTTATTTGCCAAATGTCAGCACTTTGGACAATGTGTAAGGTAATCATGACTAAAATGAGTATGACGGATTCCTATGATGGTCATTAATATTTATAAGAGCTAATTGTAAAAGATTCAATGACGGGTGAAGAAATGCAAGACATGTGACAAATGATCATTTTGATTACGATACACTCTTTTGCAAACCCTAATACGGTTGTCTTTGGAAGTTTCCCTAAAAAGGGAAGCGCATGATATAAGCATTTTTGGGTTGCAAATCGCTGAGTGAGAAGTTAGTGCATTGTTGGAATGTTGTTATGATGTCAGATTTGTCTTCAAGTGTTGATTATCTCCTGAAAGAACTTGCATTGCAAGTGTATTGTAAACAACAACAGTTTTGATTAATACATCATGCAGGTTTTGGAGTGCTGGGGTTTTTTACTGAAAGGTTTTCCCCAGGGTAAATCATTGTGTCATTCTCATTTTTCTATGTATACATGTTATTGTAGAAACATCTAAGTTACTTTTATTATCATTCTATAATTGATAAGGGCTAAATCTGAATATGCATGATCCTCTCCTCAGGAGTTTAGCGTAGGGAGCTATTTTTCGCACGCTTAGTTTCCTTTCAGTTGGTATCAGAGCCTGGCCAGTTTTGGTTCTATTTGTTAGGGTATGGTTTTTTTGAGCTAATCTCCAGTTCAGTGGGAGTATTGTTGCATAGTATTCATAACCTTATTGCAGGAAGAGATGGAAATTTCTTCATACAGTAGAATGGAGGTGGAAAATTTCAGTGGCACTAACTTTGAGTTGTGGAAACTCAAGATGGAAGACATGCTTGTAGATTGTGATGTATGGGAGGCAATTGCAAATGATATCAAACCAGTAAACATGCCTCAAGAAGATTGGCATCTCAAGGATCAGAAAGCTAAGGGTTTCATTAGACTCTGTCTAGCAGATTCTATTCTCCTGAATGTTCTTGAGGAGAAGATCACAAACAAATTGTGGACACAGCTTGGGTCAGTGTATAAGGCCAAGTCCTTGGTGAACAGATTGTTCCTAAGAAAGAATTTGTATTCTCTGAGAATGGAGGAAGGAGGATCCATTATAGATCACTTGAATGCATTTAACATGTTTATTTCATAGTTGACATCAACCGGTGTCAAGTTGGGGGAGGAGGATTGATGTATGACCCTGCTATGTTCCTTGCCAGATTCATGGGACCATATTGTGATGACCCTTAGGAGTACTATTTTAACTTTCCAAATGGATGATGTGGTGTGTTCGCTTTTATCTAAGGAGATGCAAAGAAAGACCTTCTATTCAACCAAGGAAGCCCTTGTTGTTCATGGTAGATCCAAAGACAGAGGAAAGAAAAATGACAAGAAGTCTGAAAAGGGTAGATCCAAATCCCGTGGGAAATCTAAGACTCCTGGAAAGTCTAAGGAAACATGTTGGAACTGTGGTATGTCTGGGCACTTCTGTAAGGACTGTAAAGAGACAAAGAAGAAGAAGAAAATCCCAGACTTAGATTCTAAAAAATCTCAAGAAGATGGTGATGCTTTTGTCACAGCCTTGGCCACCCATGCATCTAATGATGTGTGGCTGATTGACTCGAGTGATTCTTTTCACATGACCTCTCATCGAAGTTGGTTCTCAAAGTATGAGGAGTTCAATGGTGGAAAGGTGTACCTAGGTGATGATTCTCACCTAGAGATAGTTGGATGAGGAAGATTCACTAT
The DNA here is from genome assembly GCA_018584345.1 of Thuja plicata. Taxonomy (NCBI): domain Eukaryota; kingdom Viridiplantae; phylum Streptophyta; class Pinopsida; order Cupressales; family Cupressaceae; genus Thuja; species Thuja plicata. Next base: position 632,142 of record MU226105.1, read on the forward strand.
CAGATTCCCTTAAGCTCGCATCGCCTGAAACATCTTCGCCTATAAGATATAACCAAAACACAGAGACCTGCTCTGTCAAGCATCACTATCACAGTCTAGAAACTAGTCTTCAATAAAACATCTTTAACATCACCAATATGCAATTTTAATCCAAATGACCTTTGGAATAAGGTCATCACACATCCTTCTTCATATCATTATCTTCAATCGTTATGATTCATCTGTATGGTGTCTGTACACTCTGTCAGTCAAATAGCTAGTTTGTTCTCTCCACATAAAAATATGTTGAAATAAATGACAAAACATGAATGCCAAAAACATCAATAGTACCCAAAAATTATATCATCCAAAAATCTCCCCCTTTGTCATTGATGACAACATATGGTAAAATCCATCAACCAAAAAGGACACTGTCTCAATACAATCTTCTCAATATCCTCAACACAAATCTCCCCAAAATAGTAGGGATTTTCACATAGAATATTTCCCCCTTTGGAAACAATGGAAAAGGGTACCATAACTCTTCTACAAGGTGTAGCTTTTTCAAATCTTCATGTCTAACATCTAGGTGCAAAATCACCCAAATGTGCTCCATAGTGTTCCTACAATCACTCCCCCTCATGAGTAGATCCATACATCAAGTCTAGAAAATGATATAGCTCTGAAAGCCACTGGACTGATGCATGACTGCATCAATTAATTACCACTAGGAGGGGCTCTCACCCCAAGCATGCTTCTGAGATATTTAAAAGAATCTTTTGGCAAAGGTTTTGTAAATATTTGTTATATGTTCCTTTGTGCTAATATACTCCAGTCTAATCTCTTTCTCTGTAACTTTGTGCCTCAAGAAATGATACTTAATAGAAATTTGTTTAGTCTTTGAATGTGTTACAGGATTCTTTGACATATTCATGATGAACCATAATTGATTAATGTTTGAAGATATTAAGTTGATAATCACCGAGCTGCAAAAAGTTAATGCAAGACATTAAATCAGTTAATGTATTGTATTGTCATTGATGTCAACTTGATATAATCTGATTGGTTATATACATAATGTCAAAGACTTCAAAGGAACTGAAATATAAAGGTTATGCTATCAATTAATGCATACAATTTTAGTATGCACTAAGTGACAACAAACAACGACAGACAGTGCACCCCAACGGACAGAGAACCCCAAGAGAAAAGTCATAGTGATACCTGAGCAAGCATTACAGATGAGAAAAACTATAGTGATACCCAAGTGAAAATAAAACTTACAGTGTTTCCTGACGAACATACAACCATGACGAAGATGCCTGAGGAGAACTAAAGTATTGACCAACGAGAAATGAAGTTCATAAATGATAAAAGACTTAGCTGGAAAGAGCTAAATATGGAGTTAACTGGTTGATCACATTTTTTTCATTGACAAGTTAAAATCTAGAGATAAGCTACAGTTTTAAAGCTATTTTATTCCAGTTGTCAAAGAGAAATCTACAGGATGAAACTAAAGTAAAGTTTTAAAGAAAGAAAGGCAAGAATTGTGGATCACGCCAAGAAACAAGAAAGTCAAGGACTTAGAAATGGTGAAATCATGTTTATAAAGAGACAAGATAATTTATTATGAATTAGGGGTGAATAGAGAAGAAGATGTTGAAGAGATACTGGTGAAGAAAAAATTCATATAGTCCTGATCAAACAAGATAAAGAACAGAGCTAAATATTTCTGTGGACACCGAGCAACAAAGAAGCACAACATCACCGAGTAGAAAGAAGTGGAGCAAAGAACAAAAAAGGAAACATTAATTAGAAAGGTATTATGAGCTTACAATAGATCTAAACATCTACAAAATTAAGTTTTTTATATGAACAGATCATATACTTTTTCAGTTTAACCATTGGATCAGAAAGTCTCTTAACCGAGTAGGATTTAACAATCCTTTATATATTGAGATACATCCCAAGGAGTATCAAAAGGTTAATTCATGTAGATATCATAGTGAAATGCCAGATATCAAGTGATTAACTGTTAGTGATAAATCCTCTAACAAGGTCACACTTAACAGTGTGTTTGTAACCTTTAACAGGGTTGGCTCTTCACCGAGCTCACTTCAGAAGAGTGAAAAGTTTGGGTTACCGGTCCCAAGTGGTTTTTCCCTTAATAGGGTTTCCATGTTAAAAATTCATGTGTCAAATGTGTTTATGAGTCATTACTTTAATTTTTTTCTTTACACATTACTAAAACAAGATTGATCGGTAAACACTAAGTTATTTACTGTATTTCGGTAAATGCTAGACAGCTATTCTGTAAAGCTTGAGAATAAGGTTTAACAGTGAACTCCGAGAAGTAATTATTGGATAAGATTGTTTAAGGGCATAAATCTTGTAGGACTGAAGATAACTTGAGGTTTATATTTGAGATATAAAGTTTTGTGGTTAATATTGGATTAATTTTTGAGGCCACTGATTCACCCTCCCTCTCAGTTATTCTAACAATTCACTGTGCTAGTGTTATCATAATGGATAACAACTGGCTCTTAAAAAATTATTCCATTTTTCTTCAGTATTTGTTTCATTGAAACAACTTGTGTACAATTTATAGAAGTAGCAACATACTCTAGTTTAGTAGTAGAATGAGCATTACAGTCATGTTTCTTACCTAACCAAGAAACTAGCCTTTTCCCAAGGAAAAATGCTCCACCACATGTACTCTTTATATCATCCACATTACCTTCCCAATCAGCATCAGTGTAAGCTTCTAAAATAAAGTTATCTGATTTTTCATACCATAATCCATATTCTATTGTTCCTTTCAAGTATCTGAAAATTCTTTTCACAGAGGCAAGGTGTGTCTCTTTAGGATCTGCTTGATATCTTGCCACAATTTCAGTTGCATTGGAAATATTCGGTCTGGTGTGAGTTAGATATTGTAGACCACCAATCATCAATCTATACTTAGTCTGAAAAACACTTTAAGTCTCATCATTACAAGTCAGTTTGTATCCAGTCACCATGGGTGTCCCAACAGGTTACAAAATTCCATTCCAAACTTCTTCAACATTTCCTTAAGATACTTGGTCTGGGATATAAAACTAACCTTCTTACTCTGATTAATTTGCAAACCAAGAAAAAATTTCATCTCACCAATCATTGAAATTTAAAATTCATTTTCCATTTCTTTAGAGAAATTTTTACTCATTTTATCATTGCCTCAAAAAATGATATTATCAACAAAAATTCTATGATTAAGATTCCATCTTCACCAGTTCTTAAATATAAATTACTGTCTGCATTACCTTTTCTAAAAACAAGATGAAGTAGATACTTTTACAGTCTTGCATACCATGCTCTCGGTGCTTGTTTCAGTCCATACAATACTTTCTTAAACTTACAAACCATGTCTTCATCTTCTGTCAAAGGAAATCCATCAGGTTTTTCTATGTATACTTCTTCTTCCAAATATCTATTTAGGAATGTTCATTTCACATTCATCTGATATACTTTAAGGTCTTTATGCGTAGCATAAGAAAGAAATAATCTCACAGCTTCTAGCCTTGCAACATGAGAAAATATTTCTTCAAAGTCTATGTCTTCTTGTTGTGAGTAGCCTTTACAAACTAGTCTAGCCTTATTTCTTACCACTATTCCTTCCTCATCCATTTTGTTTCTGAAAACCCATTTATTTCCTATCACATTTTGGTTCCTAGGTCTTGGAACCAATTCCCAAGTATTGTTTTTCTTTATCTTTTCAAGTTCTTCTTGCATAGCTTTAGTCCAAGATTCATCTCTACATGCTTCATCAATAGTTTTCGGTTCAACTTGAGAAATAAATCAAATTTCATCTCTTACTTTAGATCTAGTCATCATTCCTTTACTTGCATTACCAATGATTTTATCTTCAGGATCGTTCTTCTTAACATACCTCGGAGTCTTAGGAATCTCAATAAGCTTAATTAATTCATCTTCAATCTCATCATCAATCGTCAAAGGTTCTGTAGGTTCAGTAGTGACCTCTTTTATCTATGTAATCTAACCATAGTCATACATTCTTTCCTAAATCTGAAACTTTTCATCTATCCTCACATTAGCGCTTTCAATAAACTTCCTCAATATCAGATTGAAATATTTATATGCTTTGCTCTTAGTAGAATAACCAAGGAAAATACCTTCATCACTTCTAGAATCAAAATTCCCTATCTCATCATCTCTTTTGATATAACATTTACTTCCAAATGTTCTAAAATATTTTACAGTAGGTGTATGATCAAACCATAATTCATAAGGAGTCTTACTTGTACCTTCTCCAATCTGAATTCTGTTCAAGGTGTACACAACAGTTCAACAACTTCTCTCCAATGAGCATGTGATACATTTCCTTCCAGCAACATAGTTCTAGCAGCATCTAATATTGTTTTGTTTCTTCGCTCTGCAACCCCATTCTATTGTGGTGTCCTAGTTGCAGATGTCTATCTGAATATTCCATTCTCTTCACAATAGGTATTAAATAAGTCTGAAGTAAACTCAACACCTCTGTCTGATCTCAAACATTTTATCTTCAAACTAGATTCATTCTCAACTTTTGCTTTGAATAACTTGAATTTTTGGAATGCCTCAAATTTCTCTCTCAAATATGTAACCCACATCATTCTATAAAATTCCTCAACAAAAAGTATAAATTACCTTTCACCATAATAAGATCTTTCTCTTGTAGGACCACATAGAATTGTATGTACTAGATCCAACTTCTCTTTTGTTGAATAAGATTTTCTTTTAAAATTGCTTCTAGTCTACTTCCGCATAACACACTCTCTACACGTACTGTTAGATGGTTTCACAATCTAAGGTAGATCTATTATAGCATTTGTCATACTTTCCTTCACAATGTTATCAAAGTTAACATGAAAAAATATTCTATGCCATAACCAACTGTCATCAACCTTCGCAATAAAACAAGAAGCTTCAGATGTATTCAATTCAAATACATTACCTCTATATTTAGTACCAGTTGCGATCAAGTCTCCTGATTTACTTCTGATAGAACATTTCCCATCAATAAATGTCAATTGATAACCTCTGCCCAGTAGTTGCCCAACACTCAACAGGTTATGCTTAAGTCCATCAACAAGCAGTATATTGTCAGTATTAGTTTTTCCATCCAAAGAAATAGATCCAACTCCAATGATAAGCTTAGGAGTATTGTCACCAAATCTAACAACACCACCATCATATCTTTTCAGACTAACAAACTTATTTTTATCTCCAGTCATATGAAGTGAACAACCACTATCTATAACCCATTTAGATTTATTTTCAACATGAGATACTAAGGATTTTTCTTCATGTACAGTTTCATCATCTTAATAGCAATAAATCCAATTTCATCATAATCAACATCCTCATCAGACACGCCTTCACTAGCATAATAACATTCCTTGTCTTTTAAATACTTTGATTTATAAAACTTAGGTTTGTGTTTTGGAACCCTGGTAGGACATCAAGATGCAAAATAACCAATCTTGTTACATGAAAAACATTTCAAAGGTAAATTGCCTTCAAATTTACCCTTGCCTCTCTTTTCTCTTCTAGTGATCAGGGCTACCACTTCATCTAGCTTTCTTTCTTCCTCCTATATATGTTCCCATTCATCAACATAGCCTCCAAGTTCTTCTCTCAAGTCACTATTGCTGGTGCTTGCAATTCCAGATAAGGTCTTTTTGTTTCTATGGACACTCACCTTGAATGCTAGCTCTATTTTAGGTAAAGAATCTCCCAGTTCTATGGCCTCAAAAGTAGTTAGCTTTCCAATCAACATCTCTCTAGTGAATTTTGGTGTCTAAGGTATAATCTCCTCTATAGCTTGTACTTTAGTTTTGTAAACAGGTTTCAGAGATCTGAGTATCTTCACAATCACTTCTTCCTCACTGTAAGTACCTCCAGATTTTTTGATGTCAGCAACCACTTTAGTAATTCTCTGTGCATATGCCCTAATTTTCTCATCATCTCTCATCTTCAATGATTCTATCTTTATCTTCCAGTTTTGTAGATTTTCCTATTTAGTAAACTTAACTCCTATATAGTGCTTCAAATCTTGTCCATATCTCCTATGTAGAATCTAGGTCTTTTACTTCTATGAATTCACCTTCTAAAAGTGCATTGATTAATGATTCCCTTGTGACCATATTACATGAAAATAACTTCTTATCATCTTCAGTATCTTTCTCTAATTCATCCTCAGTCGCTATCTTTTCCTTTCTTTTTGTGATGATCCAATAGTCGATTCCCAAACATAGAAAATGTGTTCTCATCTTGTTCTTCCAACTGTCAAAGTTTTTAGGATCAAATTTTGGACTATCCTTCTTGTAGTAAGTAATCTTCAGGATTACCTCAAGTTGTTAATCTTTCTCTCTAAGGACCAGATGCTTTGATACCAATTTTTAGGAATAACAGTCCACAAGTACAATTGAGAGGGGGAGTGAATTAGTTGTAATACAGATTATTAAATTTTAAACTTTATAAACTAAAACTTCAATGCAAATGATAACACAATAAATGCCAACACAATACTTGTTGTCAAGGAAACCCTATTAAAGGTAAAACCCCAGTGGGAATTAGCACCCACAAATGATGTACTGAGAGTATAGTATCCCTGTTAAAATATTTAGCATTGTTAGGATATTATTACAATATTATAGTACATAGTCCATGTTAAAGGATAGAGCCTATTGGGAGTCAAGAGTAAAAGTGGGCTCACTTTCCAGGCACACTTCCCAAAGAAGGTTAAAGCCACCCTCAAGGAATTACAATCTGAACAAGTGTATATAGAAAATATACAATCCAGTGAACTGTCTGATAGAAACTATCTTTGCTTGGTCAATTCTAATGAAGTATTATAATCACCAACTCTGCTCTACATACAACAACCAATCAATCCTCATAGCTTCCACACTTCTCTGTCTTCACAATCACATTCTACCATCACTATCACATCTTTTCAAAAGAAAATATCTCACAGATATACCCTATTATAATAATTGATTAGGTCGTCCAATTAAGCTTTCCCAATATAAAAATAATTAGTTAACCCCTTGCTAAGATACAAAAGGTACCTAAAACAAGTAAACATTAATTAAAATACATAAGATATACTCAAAGATCCGCAATCATGCTTACAATCCATAAAACACGCTACATCTCTGAAGTCGGCCACCAAATAGGTCTCCTCCATAATACACGCCATAGTTGATGTCACCAACATGTTCATGACTATCAATCAACAAAAAACATTCCTCAATATGTCTTTTTTCATCCCTTAATCTCACATCACCTGAAACATCTTCGCCTGTAAGATATACCTAAAACACAGAGACCTACTCTGTCAAGTATCACTGTCACAGTCTAGAAACCAATCTTAACTAAAACATTTGTAACATCACCAATATGCAATATTAAGCCAAGAGACCTTAGGAATAAGTTCATCACACATCCTTCTTCATATCCTTATCTTTGATCGATCTGAGTCATCTGTATAGTGTCCGTACACTCTATCAGTCAAATAAACAGTATGTTCTCTCCACAGAAACATATGTTGACATTAGTGACAAAACATGAATGCCAAAAGCATCACTAGTACCCAAATTTGATATCATCCAACAAGAGGGTGATATCAATTTTCTCAGTCTTAAAAGGAAGAATAAAAATAAAAGGAGGTCTATCAGTGAAATCCATATTGTTGCAATGTCAGAACCTAAAATAGTAAAAATAAATGACGTATCCAATGGTGAAAACTTCTTAGAGGGGCCAAAGGATGGGAAGATTGATATCCTACCTAAACAATTTCAAGAGAGGTCTTTAGTACTCATAGATCCTACACAACCAGTCAACTTGGGAATGACAGAATCACTTCAGCTGATATAACTAGCACAGTCATTGTCTGAAGAAGAAAAGGAACAATTCACACAATTTTTCATGAGCAAAAATATCAACTTTGTGTGGTCCTAATCAGACATGCCAGGGCTTGACACAGATTTAATAATGCACCATTTATCCATTTCTCTTGGAGTAAAACCAGCCAAACAAAAACTCAAAAAAATGCATCCTCATGTAGCATTATTGGTTAAAGCTAAATTAGAGAATATGTTGAAAGAAAATTTCATAAGGGCTATAGAAAATGATAATCGGGGGCCCCATCCCTGACTCTCCTCCTTTGCATAACATGCATATGAAATAAACTTGGTGAAAACATCCTATTGTCTGCCAAACTGTTGCCATACCCTACTAATGTAAAATCTCTCTACCACAGGAGCAGCTCTACCAATTAGTGGCCGACTACAGAACATGGAAGATAACTCACGGTGAGCATCAAAACACCTCTCAACATCAACATAGGGCCTCCAATATATGGCTATAAGGTCATCAAACTATCAACATCAGTAATTTGGCTTGCCCAAATTGGGATGGTGCACATAGCCTATATACCTATATATATGGTTGACCGGCACCACAAGCTCCATCTGTAACTAGACAAAAAATGGGAAGATATTCCCACACCCAGATCTGCAAAAATAAAATTCTAGCAACCACGCTACTGCCTCTCCTATACACCACCTCGTGCAACTCTCAATACATATGGCATAATAGGAAGGCACCCCAAGAAAACTTCTTGGGAGTAGCTAGCATCTCTAGTAGAATCTTACCCAACCGCATAAGAAGCCATGTTGGCTTCGATCTGGCATCAGAACACAGCCTATGAGACCAACAATAAGATAGGGAAGAGGGTAATCAACAACGTAGTGCATCATGATATGATCCCAGGTAAGATGTCTCTCTGTGATACTATGATATCCAAGTTGAGATTTCATCCTTAAGAGTATCCTTGCATGGATTGTTGACAAATGAAGATTACAGAGTTGCTAGACTCCAACAACTTGAGTTACTTGAGGAGCACCAAACACAAGCCTATGAACATCTAAAGGTTTACCAAAATAGAATGTCAAGGAACTAAACCAAGAAGATAAAACCTACAGAATTTCAAGTTGGTAACTTAGTGTTGAGAGAAAACCCTAAGAATCAAGCAGATAGAGAAAAGAAAGGAAAATGGGAAAAAAATTGGGTGTGACCTTTCATTTTCACATCTTCCTTTGGAGCAGGGACATATAATTTATCTGATTGTGATGGAGAAGAATTGCAAGAACCCATTAATAACATCCATTTGAATAATTTTTATACCTAAACAGATGAAAGTGTATTAGATTGAAATAATATCATAAGCGAGAGTATAAGATGAAATAAAGCATCATTCCTTGTATAGAAAAAATAGTTTCTAAAGAAATTTTAAAAAGTAGTGGAAAATTGATCATGAAGAAAGAAAAAGCATTGAAATATGGATCTTGGAAAAAATGCTTATCTTGGTGAAAACTTGACAAATAGGCACCTTGGTAATATCAAAAAAAAAATCAAGAGAAAATTTGTAATAAATTCAAGTGGTAAAAACTTAGCAAATAGACACCATTTGACCCTTAAGTTAAGCCTAGTTGTGCTTCCCATCTGCATCTTTCCATCATCCTTGTATATATCCATACATTTTTCATCATTTTTACATATTCATAATAAACTCTCAGAGTTGTATTTTCATACCCAAGGTTTCGTCATGATTTTAAAAGTTGTCTAAATCCAACATCATTGTTGAATCAAACCGAGTCCACTAATTCAAAACAAAATGAGTTCATCAAGCAGACACCAATTTGCACAAATCAATGCATCAAACCAAAAACTTGACACTTGAACCTTTGATCCATATCAATTTTTTATTCACATTTGATCTTGAACCTAAGTGATTAACACATTGATCTGATGCAGGAGCATCTTGGGTCATTAGCAATCCTACACAACCAAAGAGATGTTTTCTTTAGTTCTTTTGTTTGTTCTTTGTCACTCGGGTTCTATTTCTCAGTGATGCTTTACCAACGGGTTTCGATGATGCTTTACCAATGGGTTTTCTGATGCTCGGTTATGCTTTACCGACGGGTTGCTGATTTTAGGTAACCATTTGCCCGAGACTATTATTTTGGGAGTTGGATCTTTGGCTGAATTATTCATTTGATTTCTATTACTAATTTTATTTGGGATCTCTCATTGGGATCTGCATGGACCTAAATTTGGGTCTCTCTTTTGTATTTGAGCGTAGACTTCCTTGTTGGACTCTTGTATATATTTGGTTGTATGTTCTTAGTTTAGGTAGAAATATTAGAGCAAGAAAGCAAATGTTTAGATATTGAGATCAAAGATCTGTGATCTCTGTTGTATGAAAATTGCTTTGTAATTCATTGAATATATGGCAAAAATCGGGAAGGCTTTACAACCTAACATGTAATGATTTTGATCAAGTTAATACCAAGGATCTCTATATTTTCTTCTCTCACTGTGTTGTTTCTACATTATTGGCAAGGTTGGTTGGTTTTGGGTGTGCCCTAGGCCCCATCATCGGACCACTTTGCATCAAGTGGTATTAGAGTGTGGTGAGATCTGAGTTCCTTCTTGAAACCCTAACCCCAATTGGTATTATTGTGGGGTTGCAGATTGCAATCTGACCTACAATTGTAGAGGGAGTCAAGATGGTTTGTGGGAGAGGAAATGCAAATACAGGTCTAGATGATATGCTTAGATAGATGGCTACTATATTGGAAGCTGTTGAGACTACCCAACATAGAGGAAGACATCTTGATCATGTTAGTGATGATGAAATTGAAGAGGGTCAAGGTGAAGTTGCACCTGCACCTATGATGAATCAGGAAGAAGAGCGATTCCTGAGAGATTTGACAAGTTTGAAATCCACACCTTAGTTTAATCCTCCTGAGTATAGTGGAAAATTGGATTCTGATGAATTGATTGACTAGATAACAGAGATGGAAAAATATTTTGAATATGAGAATATGGCAGAGGATAAGAAGGTGAATATTGCAAGCATAAAGTTGAAAGGACATGCATCCCTATGGTAGGAACATCTGCAATTGGATTGAAATAAGAAAGGAAAAGTTAAAATCAAGGTAAGGGATAAGATGGTAAAAAAATTGAAAGGCAAGTTCCTACCTTGTGATTATCAGATTAACCTAATCTGGCGAATGCAAAGCCTAAAGCAGAAGGATAAAACTATGAAATATTATATTGAAGAGTTCTATAGATTAGACATCAGATCTGGACATGTTGAAGATGAAGTGGAAAGAGTTGAAAGATACCTCAATGGCTTGAGAAGTTCTATACAAGATGAAATTAGTTTGGTCAATATGGAAAGCATTGAGGAGGCATACCAATTTTCCCTAAAATTTGAGGAAAAGTTGAACATAAGATATGAGCAAAGACAAAGAGGTAGAGGTGGAAGATTTCCTAGAGGAAGAGGTAGATCTCATGGTGAGAACAGTAGATCTGAACCAGACAAGTCAAATTTAGACACAACTCAAGACAAAGGAAAGACTGAATGGAAAGGTGGAAATTCATACTGAGGAAGAGGTAATTACTCTAGAGGTGGTTATAGTAGAAAAGGATTCCAAGTTACTTGTTGCAATTGTGGTGAAGAAGGACATAAATATTTTGAATGTACACATGCAAGCAAGAAAGATAGTAGTAGCATAAATGCATTGGCACAAGAGGAGACACCAAATGAAGCTGAGAAGGAAGGTAATTTCATGATCTAAAGGATACTATGGAGTGAGAAGGATAAGAAAGATCCAATCAGGAAAAGTTTTTTCAAAACTAGATGTAGAGTTGCAGACAAAGTTTGGAAAGTGATTGTTGACAGTGAAAGCTCAGATAATCTAGCATCTGAGGAAATGGTTGCAAAGTTACAGTTGGAAAGGGTGAAACATCCAAAACCCTATCAGATCTCATGGATCAAGGATGATTGTACATTAATGGTTAGTGAAAAATGTTTTGTGAATCTAAAAATTGGAAAGTACTATGATAAGGTGTTGTGTGATATTATGCCTATGGATTGTTGTCACATTTTGTTGGGTAGACCTTGGAAATATGATAGAAATCTTATACATGATGGACAATTGAATAGATATTCTATTTGAGTTGATGGAAAGAAATGAGTTTTGTTACCTTTGGTTGAAGAATATTTTGATGAGATATGTACATCTGTGAAAGTTTGCTTGATGGAAGGTAGACAATTTGTTAAAGATTTGAAAAGAAATGACATTTGTTATGCTTTGATTCCTAACAAACTGAGTAAGAACATAGAAGATGACATTCCTGTAGAAGTTGGAAAGTTACTCACTGAGTACAAGGAGATAATCTTAGACAATGTACCTGATGGTTTTCCACCAATAAGAGATATTAGTCATTGTATGGATTTGATTCCTAGAGCTAGTTTTCCAAACAAAGCACCACATTGGTTAACACCTACCAAAAATGAAGAACTTAACCGACAAGTTCATGAATTGTTGAACAAAGGCTTGATTCAAGAAAGTTTGAGTCCATGTGCAGTACCTATTGTACTGGAACCTAAGAAGAATGGAGAATGGATAATGTGCAATGATTCCAGAGCAATTAAAAAAATCACAGTGATATATAGGTTTCCTATACCGAGAATGGATGACATAATGGATTGTTTGAGTGGGGAAAAATATTTTACCAAAATTGATTTGAAAAGTGGATATCATCAGATCAGAATCAGAGAAGGTGATGAATGGAATACTGATTTCAAGACAAAGGAAGGTTTGTATGAGTGGTTGGTTATGCCTTTTGTTTTAACTAATGCACCAAGTACTTTTATGAGATTGATGAATGAAGTGTTGAAGAAATTATTGAATAAATGTGTGATTGTATACTTGGATGATATTCTAATATTCAGTAAGACCAGAGAAGAGCATTTGATGCATATAAGACAAGTGTTGCGGAGATTGAAAGAAGAAAAGTTTGTGATAAATCTAAAAAGGTGTTCCTTTGTGAAAGAATAACTTGTGTATTTGGTTTTTGTGATTTCAGTTGATGGTTTTAAGATGGATCTAGAGAAGGTTGAAGCCATATTGAGTTGGCCTACACCTAAAAAATGTCATTGAGGTAAGATCATTTCATGGATTCACAAGTTTTTACAGGAAGTTTATTAGAAGTTTCAGTTCTATTTGTATTGCTATAACTGAAAAAATGAGAGGAGAGAAAAGAGAATTAAAATGGATACATGGAGTTGATAAGAGTTTTGAAGCTTTAAAGTTGAAAGTTGTTGAATTACCTTTGTTGGCATTACCCGATTTCAATAAAGTATTTCAAGTGGAATGTGATGCAAGTGGAAATGCAATTGGAGTTGTGTTGACTCAAGAAGTAAAACCTATTTCTTTCTTTAGTGAGAAATTGAATGATGCAAAGAGGAAATATTTTGTCTATGATCAAGAGTTCTATTCTATTGTTCACGCTATGAAGAAATGGAGGCATTACTTAATGCCAAATGAATTTGTATTGTATACTGATCATAAGGCTTTACAGTATTTGGGTAGTCAGAATAAGTTGAATCAGAGACATATGAAATGGGTTGAGTATTTATAGAGATTTACATTTGTGATTAAGCATAAGAGTGGAGTTTCTAACAGAGTTACAGATGCATTGAGTAGAGGAAGATCTTTGTTGACTGAAAGAAGAATTGAAGTTCTTGGTTTTGATGACATGAAGAATTTGTATGAAAGTGATCCTGATTTTTCAAAGCTATGGAGAGTGTGCAAAGCACCTAATTCAAATCAATCAATTAAGTATGAAGATTATTTCATTCAAAAAGATATGTTGTTCAAAGGTATTTAGCTATGCATACCGAGAGGTTCAATGAGAACTAATTTGATAAAAGAGAAACATAGTAGTGGATTGGATGGACACTTTGGTATTGAGAAAACATTAAGTTTGTTGAAGGAGAGGTATTTTTGGTCTCATCTATATAAAGATGTTCAAAATTTTGTAAGAAGTTGTGGAGTCTGTCAAGTTGCAAAAGTAGTGATTCAGAACACTGGGTTGTATACACCTATTACTGTTCTTGAGAAACCTTGGAGTGATATCAGCATGGATTTTGTTCTTGGCTTACCTAGGACAACAAGAGGGAATGATTCCATATTTTTTGTTGTGGATATATTTTCCAAGATGACACATTTCATACCATGTAAGAAAACATCAGATGCAGTACATGTAGCAGATCTTTTCTTTAAGGAAATTGTTAGATTACATGGATTACCGAAGAGTATTATCTCTAACCGAGACAGTAAGTTTGTTAGCTATTTTTGGAGAATAATTTGGAAGAAGTTGGATACTGAGTTGAAGTTTAGTTCTACATTTCATCCACAGACTGATGGAAAAATAGAGGTTGTAAACTGAAGTTTGGGTAGTTTGCTGAGATGCTTAGTTGGAGACACACCAGGCAATTGGGATTTAATTTTGGCACAAGCAGAGTTTGCATACATTAGTTTAGTGAATAGAAGTACTGGAAAGACACCTTTTGAGATTGTTCATGACACACAACTGAGAGGTATATCAGATTTGAGAGATATTGTTGGTGAAGAGAAAAGAAGAGCTGAAGAAGAAGAATTTGCTGAGTTCATGAAGACATTACATGAAGATGTAAAAAAAAAGCTGGAAAAGAGTAATCAAAAGTATAAAGACAGTGCAGGAAGATCACCAAGACATAAAACATTTGAAGTTGGTGATGATGTAATGGTTCATTTGAAGAAAGGTAGATTCCCTATTGGAACATATGGTAAACTGAAGATGAATAAATTTGGTCCTTGCAAAATACTGAGAAGATTTGACAGTGGGAATGCTTATGAAGTTGAATTACCTGATGACATGGTTATATCACCTATATTCAATATTTTAGACTTGTATGAATATCATGAACCTGATGAAGAAATGACAGTACCAAGTGATTATCCAAAGAAGAAGATAGAAGAAGTTAAAAAGATTCTGAAACAAAGAATTGGCAGAAGCACAAGAGGAAAAGAATACATAGAGTATCTGGTAAAGTGGAGGAACAGGTCGATTGAGGACTCATCTTTGATTTCTCAATCTAAGTTAGATTCATTTCAGGTTGGACCTAATACATGATTCGGGGAATCATTCCTATTTACCCCAGGTGTTTGTTGCAGAAGAATCTTGGGTCATTGGCAATCCTACACAACCAAAAAGATGTTTTCTTTAGTTCTTTTGTTTGTTCTATGTCACTCGGTTTCTTTTGCTTGGTGATGCTTTACCGATGGGTTTTGGTGATGCTTTACCGATGGGTTACTGATTTTCGGTAACCATCTACCTGAGACTGTTATTTTGGGAGTTTGATCTTTGGCCGACTTATTCATTTGATTTCCGTTGCTGAGTTTATTTGGGATCTCTCATTGGGATCTGTGTGGACCTAAATCTGGGTCTCTCTTTTGTATTTGAGTGTTGACTTCCTTTTTGGACTCTTGTATATATTTGGTTGTATGTTCTTAGTTTAGGTAGCAATCTTAGAGAAAGAAAGAAAATGTTTAGATATTGAGATCGAAGATCTGTGATCTCTGTTGTATGAAAACTGCTTTGTAATTCATTGAATATATGGCCAAAATTGGGAAGGCCTTACAACCTGACATGTAATGATTTTGATCAAGTTAATACCAAGGATCTCTGTATTTTCTTGTCTCAATGTGTTGTTTTCACATTATTGGCAAGGTTGGTTGGTTTTGGGTGTGCCCTAGGCCCCATCATCATGACCTCCACTTGAGTTAGCTTTATTAGGATTAAAAATACAAACAAAAATTGAAATGGATGAAGTTCTACTTGAAATATGGATCTCAAAACAATAGCAATAAGGTTAAATGTGTTAAGTTTGATTTTTGAGTCATATCTTTTTAAGCAAATCAATTCAAGGTGTTTTGACTAAGATGAGAAATGATGAAAGCATGACAATTTTTCTTAATTTCTGTATGACTGTTTGTAAGGTTGATTCATTGAAGTATGAAAAATCATCTAATGACATGATCATCAAAGAATCATTAAGGACATTTGCATATGGAATGGATCATATATTTGTCTGTGATGACATGTAACTAATTCAATGTTTGAAGATGTTAAGTTGATCACCGAAATACAGAAAGATAATGCAAGACATTAAATTAATTAATGGATTATATTGTCATTGATGTCAACTTGATGTAATCTAATCGGTTATAATCAAAGTTTCAAAGACTTCAGAGAATCAAAGAGATAAATATTATGCTTTCAGTAATGCATAAAAGACAAGAATTCACTATGTGACTTCAAACACCGACGGACAGTGGAAACCGACGGACAGAGATCGCCGAAAGTCAAGTCACAGTGATGCCTGAGCGAAGTCACCAATGAGCATTACTGAAGAGCATAATCACAAGCATAACCGATGGCCAGAAACATAGTGTAAACCAACGGAGAAGCCCGAGGAGAACTGGAGTGTTGACTGAAGCTATCAGAGAGTTAAACACTGAAATTAACTTGAGTTCACAAATGACAAAATATCTAGTTGGCAGAGCTAAATATAGACTTAACTGGTATCAACAAGATAAAGCCAGAGATAAGCAAAGGATTTAAAGCTATTTTTTTACAGTTGGCATGAAGATCTCTATGAGACAAATCAGAATTTTTTCTTTAAATCTAATTGGCAATAATTGTGGATCATGCCAAGATCAAGAAAATCAAGAACTTAACAATGGTGATATCGTGTCTATAAAGAGACAACTCAATTCATTATGAATTATGGTGGGCGAATGAATGGAAAGAGGATGTTGAAGAGAAAATAATGAAGAGAAACTTCATACAGTCTTGATCAATCAAGCTGAGGAAAGAGATAAATTTTTTTGCGGACACCAAGCAACAAAGCACAGCATCACCGAGCAGAATCAAAGTGGAGAAAAGGTATAAACCAAGATATATTGATCAGAATAGTTTTATGAGCTTACAATAGATCTGAAAATCTGCAAGTATAAGTTGTATGTGAATAGATCATACTGTTTTAGTTTAACCATTGATTCATAAAGTCTCTTAACCGAGCGGGATTTAAAGATCCATTCTATATTGAGATACATCCCAAGGAGTATCAAAAAGTTTGATCATGAAGATAGCATGAGATGTCAGATACCTATTGACAGGCCAAGTGAGCGTTTGATCAAGGAAGGTAGCATAGAGATGCCAAATATCAAGTGATAGACAACTTTTAAATCCTCTAACAAGGTCACAACTAACAGTGTGTTTGTAACCTTTAAAAGGGTTGGCTCTTCACTGAGCTCACTTCAAAAGAGTGAAAATTTTGGGTTACCAGTCCCAAGTGGTTTTTCCCTTAATAGGGTTTCCACATTAAAAATCCATGTGTCAATGTATTTATGAGTCATTACTTTAGTGTTTTTCATTACACATAGCTTAACTGGATTGATCGGTATACTCTAGATAATTTACTGTCTTTCAGAAAACATACTGTAGAAGGTTTTACAAAGCATTCCAAGAAGTAGTAATTTGATAATAGTATTTGAAGGCATTCATCTTATAGTACTAAAGATAACTAGAGGCTTAATATTATGGTACTAAGTTTTTGAATTGATTATTGGAATATTTTTAGGCCACTGATTCACCCCCCCCCCCGTCGTCTCAATTATTACTAACAATTGGTATNTTCCCCCCCCCCCCCGTCGTCTCAATTATTACTAACAATTGGTATCAGAACTTGTGTGCTTAGAAAGGGATTTTAACTACTCAAGAAAAAGATCACAAGATGAATAGACAAGATGTGGCCAAGTTGAACAAAGAAAACTTTGCATCATGGAAAAGTAGAATAAGACTCCACCTATCAGGTATTGGCAATGATGTTACTCAATACCTTGATACTAAATATGTGTTTCCTATAGGACCTCATACTCTTGAGAAATTAAGTGAAAAGCATGAGCATAATTTCATGATGATAGAACTTACCTCATCACTCTCTGATGCTGAGTTTGAAGATGTAAAAACTTGCATCTCTGCAAAGAAAATATGGGATAAGTTGAAAGCTAGTGCATGGAGGAGATTCCAATATACTAAGAGCCAAGGCAGAGATCCTAAGAGTGAGGTTTGATGACCTAATGATGAAAGAAGGAGAGAACATCACTTAGTATAGCTGTAGAATCAAAGAGGTAGTCAATGCTATTTGAGGAGTTGGAGGTGTACTTGAAGAAGAGACAATGGTAAGTAAAATCTTAAGAACCTTACTGCCTGTATATGCTATTAGATTTTCTGCTATTCAATAAATGAGAGCAATTGAAAACAATACAATTACTCTAGATAGTCTGATTGGTAGACTGATTTCATTTAAGATGAACAACTTTGACAATAGTGTCTTACCATCTATAGAATTTGCATTCAAATCTTCATTGAAAATAAGCAACTCAAGTCATAGACATGTTGTTAGAAATGATAGTGACAGTGATAATGAGGATCAAGGACTTGATGAGATTGAAGCACTAATGGATAGAAGATTGCAGAGAGGCAAAGGAAGATACAAAGGTAAATTACCACTTGTATGTTTTAATTGTAAAGAGGTTGGACACTTTGGTGCAAGATGTCCAAATAGAAGAAAAGATGACAGGGGAAATGACAGATCATATGAGAAGAAGTTTGATAGAAGTGATAATAAAGATTACTAGTGCAACTGACAATATGACAAGAGAGATACTTGAGACTACAAGGAAAAAGGGAAGAAAGCTTGTTACCTAGCTGAAATAGAGCTGATGACACCGACACCAAATCAAAAGAAGACATTGAGATGGTATTTGCAGCCATGAAGGATGATTCAGATGAAGATGAAGAAAGGTATGTAGAAATTGTACTCATATCTAAAGTTAGTAAAAATGATGTTTGGATCATAGATAGTGTCTTCACTCACCATATGATCGGTGATAAGAAAAAGTTTGAGACTTTTGAATACTTTAATGGTGGTTCAGTAAGAATGGGAAATGATACACCTTGTCCAGTTGAAGGTAAAGGGACTATAATGTTGAATAACCTGATAAAATGTGAAAATGCCTACTGGGTTAAAGGACTAAATTATAATCTGTTAAGTGTTTCATAGCTGAACAATTTAGGTCACAGAGTAGCATTTGAAAATAAGAAGGCAAATATCTTCAATGAATCAGGAAGGTTGATTGGTACTGGTGAGCAGACAAAAGGTAACCTTTTCTATCTTGATGACACTAACACCACTTGTTTCATGGCTAGAAATGAAGACATATGGTTGTGGCACAAAAGGTTGTGTCATGTGAACTTTGACAGCATGATAAAGATAAGCAACAAAAGGAATGTCAGAGGCTTACCGAGAATGACTAAGCTTGAGCATATCATGTGCAAGAATTGTCAAAAAGGTAAGATGACAAAGTCTAGTTTTAAGAGTAAAGCCCATACATCTAATGCAATTCTAGAAATAGTCCATACAGATCTATGTGGACCCATGAGGACAAAGAGCTACTATGGAGATAGGTATTTCATTCTCTTTTTTGATGATTATTCTAGAATGATGACAGTCATGTTCTTAAAAGATAAATTTGAAGAATTTAAGATGTTTAAATGGTATAAGGCTATGGTAGAAAAACAAAGCGAAAAGAAATTGAAATGCTTAAGGTCAAATAGAGGAGGGGAATTTACTTTAGAAGAATTCACTAACTATTGCAATGAGCATGGAATTAAAAGATAGGTTTCTGCACCAAGAACACCATAGCAAAATGGAAGTGCTGAAAGGAGAAACAGATCAATTGTTGACTATGCAAGAACATTGATGATTGAGAAAAGCATCACTCAAACCTTCTGGAGGGAAGCTATCAGTACTGGTGTCTACATATTAAATAGAGTACAATTGAAGGACACAAAGAAGACACTCTATGAGATTTGGTATGGTCACACACCCAATGTAAGTTACTTCAGATTCTTTGGTAGTCAATGTTATATTTTGAAGGATGATAGAAATGGAAAACTTGACTCCAAAAGTGAAGAAGGTATCTTTTTAGGGTACTCAACCAAAAGCAAGGCCTATAAATGTCTTAACAATTCATCTAACAAAATCATTGAAAGTGCAAATGTAAAATAGATGAATTTGTAGAGAAGAATGATAAGGAAAGAAGAAGAGAACCGAAGGACTACAAAATTTTTGTTTATACAGAACCTAAAACTCTACTCGAGCAATAGTGTATCCCTCCGGAACAAAGAAAATTGCACCTGAGCATCAAGCTGCAATTACCAAAAATTAGGAAAATCCTCAAGATGATGTTCCGAACAATGGATATGAGAACAAAGGTCAAGAAGATGATCGAAATGATGAACAAAGAGTTGAACCAAAACTTGCCAAGTATGTCAAAAGACATCATCCATAGAATCAAATCACAAGAGACAAGAAGGCTAGAACAAGAACAAGAAGTAATTCACCAAACACCAGATGTTTACTTTGTGATTTTGAGCCTAAATCTATTAACACTGCACTTGAGAATGAAGAATGGGCCAGTGCAATGAATGTGGAAATAGAACAGATTGAGAAGAACAATACATGGACACTAGTACTGAGACCACATGAAAAGAATGTCATCGGTACCAAATGGATATTCAGAAACAAGCTGAATGAGAATGGAGAAGTCACAAGAAACAAAGCAAGGTTAGTATGCAAGGGGTATACACAAGAAGAAGGAATTGATTATGGAGAAACCTTTGCACCTGTTGCTAGAATAGGAGTAAGAATCCTACTTTCTTATGCTGCATATAAAGGATTCAAGGTATACTAGATGGATGTCAAATTTGCATTCCTAAATGGAATACTGGAAGAAGAAGTATACATTGAACAACCAGAAGGGTTTGTTGATCCAAACAAGATAAACATGGTATGTAGACTACATAAAGCCTTGTATGGATTGAAACAAGCATCGAGAGCCTGGTATGAAAGACTTCACTCATATCTCATTAGCATAAAATTTGTTAGAACAAGTGAAAATAGCAATCTGTACTTAAAAGAAGATACCGATGGTAATATTCTGATTGCTGAAATTTTTGTTGATGATATCATTTTGGGGAAAATGAAATGTTATGCAAATCCTTTGCTAATGAAATGAGCAAAGAGTTTGAAATGTCTATGTTTGGAGAGATCAAATTATTTCTTGGCCTACAGATTTTTCAACAAGATGCAGGCATATATATCACTCAGTCCAAATACATCAAGGAAGTGCTAAAGATATTCAAGATGGAAGATTCCAAACCATTTGGAACACATATGGCTACTGGATGTAAAATGGCGAAAGAAGACAAATCAAATGAGGTAAATCAGACCTTATATATATCAATGATTGGAAAACTAATGTATGTTGTTCATACCATACCAGATATAGCACATGCAGTTGGAATAGTTGCAAGATTCTCTGCTAATCCCAAAGAATCACATATGACTGTTGTCAAGAGAATTCTGAGATATCTGAAGAACACCGAGGACTATGGCTTATGGTACAAAAGAGAAGGAAAATTCGAGCTACAAGTCAATATAGATGTTGATTGGGCTAGAAACATTGATGACCGAAAGAGCACAACTGGAGGAGCATTCTTCATGAGTGACAGACTTGTCACATGGATCAGCAAGAAGCAAGGATGCATCTCTCAGTCTACCGTAGACGAAGAGTATGTTGTTGCTGCTACAAATTGCTCCAATATTGCATGGATCAAACAATTACTGGATGGTATGCATATGAAGATTATTGAACTAGTAATTATATATTGTGATAATACAAGTGCAATTAACATCTCTAAGAATCCAGTCATGCATGCTATGACTAAGTATATAGCTATCAAGTATCACTATCTTACAGAACAAGTGCAATCAAAGGAGGTGATACTGGAATATGTTCAATCAAAGGAACAACTAGCTGATATATTCACCAAGCCATTACCGAAGGATACGTTTGAGTACTTGAGACAGAGACTAGGGGTCCAACCCTTGTCTCTCGGTCAGTAAGATGAATAGGAGGTTACATCAGCCTATACCAAATCTAAAGATCATTCATGTTGATGCACAACTGAGATGAACAGCAACAGATACATCTGTACACAGCAAGGTACAAGTATGCACTGAACACCAGTGACATTGTAATGCTGATGGATAGGGAAATTCAAGGAATATGTTATGTAAAGGAATGGAACATGATATAGATAATTTTTGTTTGGCATTTTTTTCAAAGGGAGAGATGATCCCATTATCATATAAAGGGAGATGATCTCATTATCATCAGAAAGATATTTGGGAGAGATTATCTCATTGAAATCATGATGGAGAGATTATCTCATTGATCAGAAAAGATTATATCATTATCCATGAAGAGAAGTTCCTGAGAATCAAAAGGAAGATTTAATCAATATTCTAAGGGAGAGGAATTGATTACATATGAAATATTCATCTAAGCGAGAGAAGTAGCAAAGGGAGAGAGTTCAGACAAAGAGAAATATTGTTGTCAAAGGAAAAAGAGATTATCAAGAAGAGGAACATTCAAGGAAGAGCGCATATCAAAATAGAGATATCAGATGATACATATATCCAATGAAGGGATTGAAAATTGAAGACAACCATTCTGCATCAAACAAATCAAAGCTATTTTTGAGCTTACCGAGAACCAGGCATTTGTAATAGTTACAATAGGAAAACTTGATGAAATTGTTATATTTCATATTGTATTAGTAATAGTATAGTATGATAATGTAGTATGTTTCCATCAATGCCAAAGGGAGAGAATGATGACATGTAACTGATTGAATGTTTGAAGATGTTAAGTTGATCACCTAAATGCAGAAAGATAATGCAAGACATTAAATCAGTTTATGGATTGTATTCCAATTGATGTCAACTTGATATAATCTAATCAGTGATAATCAAAGTGTCAAAGACTTCAGAGAATCAAAGAGATAAAGATTATGCTTTCAAAAATGCATAAAAGACAAGCATTCACTATGTGATTTCAAACACCGACGGACAAAGATCACCGAAAGTCAAGTCACAGTGATGCCCGAGAAAAGTCACCGACGAGCATTACCAATGAGAAGAATCACAAGCATAACCGATGGACAAAAACATAGTGTAAACCGACGGAGAAGCCCAAGGAGAATTGGAGCGTTGACTGAAGCTATCAGAGAGTTAAACACCGAAATTAACTTGAGTTCAAAAATGACAAAATATCTAGCTGGCAAAGCTAAATATAGACTTAACTAGTAGTTATCTTTGTTTTCATTAACAAGATAAAGCCAGAGATAAGTAAAGGATTTAAATTTGTTTTGTACAGTTGGCATGAAGATCTCTACAAGAAAAATCATGAGTTTTTCTTTAAATCTAATTGGTGAGAATTGTGGATCACGCCAAGATCAAGAAAATCAAGAACCTAACAACAGTGATATCATGTCTATAAAGAGAAAACACAATTCATTATGAATTGTGGTGGGTGAATGAATGGAAAGAGGATACTGAAGAGAAACTTCATACAGTCCTAATCAATCAAGTTGAGGAAAGAGCTAAAGTTTTTTGTGGACACCAAGCAACAAAGCACAGCATCACCAAGAAGAATCAAAGTGGAGCAAAGGTATAAACTGAGATATATTGATCAGAATAGTTTTATGAGCTTACAATAGATCTAAAAATCTACAAGTATAAGTAGTATGTGAATAGATCATACTATTTCAGTTTAACCATTGATTCAGAAAGTCTCTTAACCGAGTGGGACTTAAAGATCCTTTCTATATTGAGATACATCCCAAGGAGTATCAAAAAGTTTGATCATGAAGATAGCATGAGATGCCAAATACCTATTGATAGGCCAAGTGAATGTTTGATCAAGGAAGGTAGCTTAAAGATGCCAGATATCAAGTGGCAGACTAAACTTTTAAATCCTCTAATAAGGTCAAACCTAATAGTGTGTTTGTAACCTTTAACAGGGTTAGATCTTCACCGAGCTCACTTTAGAAGAGTGAAAATTTTGGGTTACCGGTCCCAAGTGTTTTTTCCCTTAACAAGGTTTCCACGTTAAAAATCCATGTGCTAATGTTTATGAGTCATTACTTTAGTGGTTTGCATTACACATAGCTTAACTGGATTGATCGGTATACTCTAGATAATTTATTATCTTTTGGTAAATTAACAGACTGTTATTCAGTAAACATACAGTAGAAGGTTTTACATAGCATTCTGAGTAGTAGTAATTTGATAATAGTATTTGGAGGCATTCATCTTATAGGACTGAAGATAAATAGAGGCTTAATATTGTGGTACTAAGTTTTTGGGTTGATTATTGGAATATTTTTTAGGCCATTGATTCACACCCCCCCCCCCCTCTCAGTTATTACTAATAGTTTGTTTATGAAAATAGATACCTTGGCCATTTAGATCTCTCATATCTTAATGCTAAAATCCACTTGCAACATTGAAAGTGACGAAAGTGGTATTCTGATCATCATGGTTGTAAAATTAAACTAGTCAGGGTTGTACCGACTTCATGAACAACAACAAAATTTGAGAGGAAAAAGTATTCATAGTATCAGGGTTTAACGAGTGATGGTTGTACCGATTTCATGTTCCAAAAAATCTCAATAATGAAAAATGCATTCCTTTGAAAAAGTGTCATTTAGTTTCATTTTGCATTCATATAGATTAATCTTGCATTATATTTGTTATGGTATTTTCCTTAATCAGGGGGTAGAGTTAATCATGATCGCATCATCAATTTTCCTTTTCGATGGAATATATTGGACTTTAACAAAAAATCAACTGAGTATATCAAAAGTCTATGGTCTGATATCAAAGATACATCATTAAATGTCTAGAAATGTACATAATCAAATTTCCATCAAGAGTACATCATCAAAAATTGAATCAATGTCAAGATACATCATCACTATTCAATTATGTTGATCAACTAGGGTCAATATAACTCTATTCATACATTGTACCTACATTTGCACCTGAAACATATCAAATGGCCATAGTTATTAGGCCTCACACCATCAATGTTCCAAAAGAAACTTGTTTTGCAATTGAATATATCAATTAGTCAATATCAATCAAATTGATCATCTAACGTCAATCATCCTATCATCTACTTGCTCATCTTGAGCGCATCAATTTGTTCATCTTTCTAGATCTTGAGAGTGAATTATCAATCTATTAAATCAATTCATCAACCTATTAGGATTGACATCAATACCAAATCAACTAAATGCCCGTGACTGCCATCAAACACACTTGATAGGGCATCAAATAAAAAAAATTGGTCATCAAATTTTTCAACACTGGGGCATATTCCAAATTGATTTTTATTGGGAAACAAATCAAAATCATAATCTAACTCAAAATCATACAAATCAATCAAATCATCCAAAATCATTTTGATTCTTTTCTCGAGGGGGCATATTATCACCCGAAATGAAATCAAGCAAATTGGGGCAATTTTTCAAATCAGAGGCATTAGATGTGATTTTTTTTTAAATTATCAGTGGGGCATATCAAATCAGTGGAATCTTTCATCAGGCTAGTATATCAGGGTTGTATCATCATATCAGTTTGAAAATCAGTAAATTAGTTATCAAGTTCAGATCATGCATCAGTGAATCAAAGCAATCAGACATTCTTTGAACCAATACGCTTCACATAGTGATTAGAAGAGGGGCATTTGAATACAGCCAAAATTGGTCAAACAAAGTCAAAATAAGAAATTGAGGATCAAAGCATTAATTAATTGAAAATCAAAGCCAAGAGGATTAATTAAATCAAAAGGATCAAATAATTATGCAATTAATTTTAATCAATTAATTGTATATTTAAATCAAAAATTAATCCAACCCATTCAAATGGGAGACATGGATAAATTGATTAATAAATCCAATAATTCTCACCCACCACATATGGACAAAACTCAATCAACCAATGAGGTGAGATTATTTTGATCACATGGATCAAGGAAGCCTTTTCTATCTCAACCATCCAATTTGGCTTTGCATTCTTGGCCACTTGATTTGTCTCTTTGTCCCAACATTTGAAACCACTAACTCAAATCACCTCTAACCATGAGTCAATCTAACTCACCTTCCTAATTTTAGGAATCCTTTAAATAGATTACATCAATAGAACAAGTGGATCTATTATCTTAGTGCATCATTACTATAGCAATTTCATTCTTAAGCATAGCAAATTTCAATTAAGAATTTGTATTGTAGTGATCATAATGGGTGAATTTAGCATAATTGAGCTAGAATAGGTAGAATTTCATCATATACAAAAGCTTAATTTTCTCATTCTAGGACTGTCACTAATAAATGTTAATCTGAGAGCATTTAATTAGCTTTTCTAGATAGAGAACTCTAGGATGTTTATTTTATGTTTTCAATTCAATAGCTTAAATTGTTGTTATTTCATAATTGAGTTGATTTCATTAATAAACTAATCCTATGAAAGCATTTCTTATACACAAGTACTTTCTTTATTTTATTTTAGAAGTGTGTGCTAAGTCTATTCATAATGATTATTATAAAAGGGTGAAAGTGTTTGAATTTAAATTTAGTGTTTTGGGATTTGAGAATCTTTCTCCCACTTCTCAAGATTGACTATGATCAAATTTGAGCCGTCTAAATGTGATCTATAGGGATAATGTTGTGAACTCATGGTAGAAAGTGAATGTATAAAAAATGCATCAATTGAAAAGATAGATATGAAAACATGAATCAAATCTAATACATAATTATAATACTTATTAATATATTATTACACCAAAATATTTCAATTAAAACTAATGATATTAAATAAAATTGATTTCCATAAATATAATAATTTCACTACTATAATAATACATACTATAATTACAACACAATTAATTTTTATCATTCTATTAGATCAAATCTTTTGTAATTATGACTTTTAATAATGCAGTTTTGTGGAATCCTCTGGGCGAGACTTCATGTTCTTTGGATATAGGAAAATAACATGTATTAGATTGAGAATTTGTATTGGGGGGACTAGTCTATTTTCATAGATGATTTTGTATAGGGGTGGATTGTTAAATGTAAATACTCCTATGAGTATATGATGTACTAGTTGGATCACATGTTTTGTTTCTCTTCTCTCAAATTGTTTTAATCAGAGAAGTAGGTGTTTAGTTAGGTTTTCATGAATTTGGGCAAGACCAGAGGTTTTCTTCACCTGGTTCTTTCTTACTGCTGCCCTTTGAACCAGGAAAGAAAATTGTAAAAGTTATATTATAATTAATA
Source organism: Thuja plicata (assembly GCA_018584345.1). Classification (NCBI taxonomy): domain Eukaryota; kingdom Viridiplantae; phylum Streptophyta; class Pinopsida; order Cupressales; family Cupressaceae; genus Thuja; species Thuja plicata. Next base: position 659,385 of record MU226105.1, read on the forward strand.
AAATATCTTAGTGGTATATCCACTTTTACCAAAAAAAAATCATGTTATTCATTATTATTGGTCATTTTAATGTGATTGATTAATATTTTACAACCTTATGCAAATCAAGGGTTTAAGATCGATGGTTGTAATGAGAGTTAAGAGTGTCTAAATGTATGTCTTGGCATGGCTTCTAGAGCTTTAACCATTTCTTTTCTTAATATGAGTATAAACTAATAGGTTGTTTTGAGTATAATTTTTAGTAGATATAAAGAATATGTTGTGTAAATGTGCTCTTGTTATATTTAGTATTTTACATAATTTATAATTATATATTATGATAAGAGAAGGTGGTTTAATATATATTCATGTAATAGAGGTATAATTATATTTTGATTTTGGTTATAGTTTAGAGGTTTTATATGTATTTAGATTTAAATAAAATCTATAGGAGTGTACATTTTGAAAATGAGCAATTATATTAAGTGACTTGGAAGAAATCAAACATATAATTTAATAGTAACTTTTAAATTATTAATAAAATTTAAATATACATTTTATTAATTCAAATTTGAAAACGTTATAAGAAGAATCAAATACTTTTCGCTTAAGTATATTTAATAAGTTCTTATTTTTAATTTTATGAGTATTATGGTGATGTTTAATCGAATGTCCTTTTTTCGATTCTTGTGTCACTTTACTTTGTCCTTTTTTGTTATCTTTGTTTCCTTGCGAGCTTTTATTAGCCTTTGGCCTATGTTTCTTTTGTGCCCTCGGTCTTCTGTTGTTATTTGGGGTTTGCCCTTCCCCTGCCTGGGTCGCACGTATGAAGGGAGGGTCGATTAATAATGGTGATCTCCCGCAAAGTGAAGGAGATATCATTAAAGGGAATGCGGAGAAATCTGACAGAGTTCATGCAAAGAGTAATGAGTCTTCAGAGGGATTTAAGGGTGATTTATCGAAAGATAAATTATCTTACAAACAAATTGTGGCCGAAAGCTCGCCTCTTTTCTCTGAAAGTGTAGGGTTTGATGGCGTTTTCAGCAGAAAGGTGGTTGGTGAAGGAGGAGATAGACTAGGATGGGCCACAGCCAATGGATGTGGATGGCCCATTGGAGGATATGCCGAGGGTGTAGGAGGAGTCAGAGGAAATGGTAAGCTTCCTTCCCAAGGGTTGAAAACTCTCTCTATTTCGCTGAATGAAGATATGGTGAGTGCTATTAGATCCGAACGTAGTAGGTTGAAAAACATTGCGATTTTCTTTGTTTGTTTGGATAAAGAATCACTTCCTTCTCGCAAGTTTTTTGATGATTGGCTTGCCTCCATTTGGGGAAAAAAACTTGGCATTTTTGTTACATACTGCAGGATGGTTCAAAAAGGATTGTTTATAATTCTGTTAAAAAATCAAAGTATGCAAGAAAGGGCTTTGAATAAAAAATTCTGGAACATTGGTCGTTCGTTATTTAAAGTTTTTCCATGGTCCCCTAAAGGCAATATTGAGAATGTGGTGGCCAAGTCGGCCCCGAACTGGGTAGAAATAAAAAATTTGAATGTGGAGTTCTGGCCTTTTATCTCCCAAATGTTAAAACCATTGGGCTCTGTGTTACAAATTGAACATTCTAGGGTTACTTTGCCACATTTAAATGCTAGAGTTCTGGTCGCCATTAAACCAGAAATAGATTTCCCAGAATGTATTGCTATGGAATTTGATGGTGAAGTATTATGCTGGGAGGTCTCGATGCTTGGAAACCTTAATGCTTGCTTCCATTGTAGATGTAACAGGCATTGAAAAAAAGGATTGCCCGGCATTAAACCAGAGCCAGAAAGGAAAATTTAACACAGTCCATAAATCGGAGAGTTATGTTATTAAAACTAGTAATCTGGTAAACTATAATGATAGTGGTGAGAAAAGTATTGATAAAACTAAAAACAAAGAGGTTCTGGGGTCACAATCTCTTGTGAAACCTATCGTTGTTGCTGATAATGCAGATATGCAAGTTGATATTTTAGACCATAATAGGTTTGCATCTTTAGCTAACCCGTTGTTTGATGAAGACTTTGAATTTGTACCCATGGTCAATTCTGCTAATATTGGCTATCCCACCACCTAAGTTGCGCATCCTTCAAGTGGTATCTCATTGTTAGTTGCCCAGAATGAGTCTGCACCCTCCATCAAATTGAATGCTCAATAGATTGCAATAGCCATGGTTAATCAGATAGCCGAGGTGGTCAAGAGCTCTAGTAAAAATCATCAGTCTTCTTCGTTGGAATGTATTGTTCCACCTGAATCCCTCCAAATTGTAGCATTTAATAAAGACTTACAGTTTACTGAAGTTGGTCATAAGAAAAGAAATACTTTGGATAAAAATTCCCCACCAAAAAAGAACAAAGAGAAGGGTAATATACCAGATTGTTTTAATCGATTGTGCAAAAGCATGAAACCCCACCCCAAATAATCACTATGATTAAGATCCATAGCTGGAATGTAAGAGGTTTAGAAATGGCGGATAGGAAGTATAAAGTCAGGAAGTGGTGTAATCAGTTGGTGGTAAAAGATATTATATGCTTGCAAGAGATTAAGGTGGTAGGATTCCAAGCCCATACCATCCTCAAATTCATGTGGGACAAAGCCATAGGATTCCATTCGAATCATGAAAGGGGTAAAGGAGGTGTAGCCATCCTTATTAATTCAAAATGGGTAGACCAAATTGTCAAACATGGGTGCTCGCCATGCCAGAGGATTATATGGGTTATTCTGAAAATTGAACAAGAAGAAGTGGGGATTTGTAACATATATGCAGCTAATGATTATAGGGACAGAGCAGTAATGTGGGAATGGTGTGTAAGAAATCTGCCCAGCAATCCATGGATCTTTGTGGGTGATTTAAATATGGTAGAGAACAGGGTGGATAAACTAGGAGGATTAGACCGTGTATGGAAAGGAAATGAGATGTTTTTTTGGCAACAATTCAAAAGGAAGTTTAAGCTTATTGACCCCATGGAAAATATGTATATAAAATATTAGGATATCTGGTTCACATGGTGTAATAACTAGAAGGGCAAGCAGAGAGTGTATTGTAGGCTTGACAGATTCTATGGGGATGCTACTATCTTCTCATTTGTACCGGAAGGCAATCATGCCCCAGTATTGGTATACCCGACATCCATCTCAGATCATTCACCTATCCAAACTTGCTTTAGAATTGACAAGATTGGAGTTATAGGGGATGGTGGCTCGAGACCAAATTCTTTTAAACTTAACATTTCTCTACTTGATGACTCGGACAATCTAGAGGCCATTGAGATGGTTACTCACTTGATTAAAATGGGTAACTTAGAGATGCACCAGATTGACATATGGGAGCAGTTGGTGGATGCATGGAAGAACATTTTCCAAATTATAGGAAAAAGTATGCAATGGATAGGAATAGAGAAGAGGAGTACTGGCAAGCTAATTTAGATAATATAGAGAAAGAGATTCAGATAAAAGGTTTTGACCTGGAATGTGAAATTCAATTAGCAAACGCTAAGCATAAATTGAGGATGATCCAAAGATATAAGACCCAAGGGCAGATAATTAGAGCCAGGATGAACTGGATAGAAGAGGGAGACAAAGGATCTGGATATTTCTTTAACATTATCAAAGAAAAACATAGAAGAGAAAGTATTAAAGAAATTCAAGTAGAGGAAGGAATCACTAAACAGCTAGAAGATATTGTAGATGCATTCCACCAGTTCTATAGTAAACTGTTCTCCTCAGAATTTTCACAAAGCAGTGTAGAAGCCCTAAACAGATGTCTCACCTTAATTACCAGAAACATAACAGAACATAGTGCCTCATACCTTGAGGCTCATATCTCAGCAAAAGAAACAATAGCTGCCATAGATTCATTCCCTAACGGTAAAGCACCAGGGCTAGATGGCCTTCTGGCAGAATTTTACAAAAGAAATAAACGATGGATAGTCTCAGAGCTTGTGCTAACATACGAGGCTGCTATGAACAGAGGGACTCTCGGAGAATCCATTAACAAAGGAGTGGTTAAATTATTACCTAAAGATGGGGATAGAACTCTAGTTAAAAACTAGAGGCCCATCACATTATTAAACCTCTCCTATAAGATCCTTGCTAAAGTGCTTGCTAGAAGGATTGCACCTCTTCTTGGCAAATTCATTTTCAACACTCAGACTGGATTCATCCAAGGCAGATTTATTCTTGAGAACTTAGTGACCAGTTGGGAAGCAATGAACTGGGCAAAAGCAGATGGACAACCAGTTGCCATGATACTTCTTGATTTTGAAAAAGCATATGATAGAATTGAATGGCCATTTGTATTAGGAATTTTAAAAGCCTTCGGCTTCCCTGAGTATTACTGCAAGTGGATAAAAATATTATTTAAAGATTCTTCTACAGTTATTGAGGTGAATGGATCTTTATCAGAACCAATAAAATTGCAAAGATCAATCAGACAAGGATGTCCAAAAGAACCCTCTCTATTTTTTATAGTTGCAGATGCCTTATATTATATCCTTAGAGCTCAGAGCCTGGGACCTCTGGTCAAAGGCATTTATCTCCCAAATCATGAGAGCCTTATCAATGCTCAGTTTGTAGATGACACAGCCCTTTTTCTAGAGTTATCAGAAGAAAATTTTGACACTTTAGTAGACAGACTTGAATTCTTTTGTAAAGTATTAGGCTCTAAGATTGCACCTCAGAAGTCAATTGTTCTAGGATGGATAGATGACCCCCCCATTTGGCTCTCTCACAAAGGTTGGCAATGGGCTGGCCCTCAGAAGATAGTCAGATACCTTGGTATACCCTTCTTAGTTGAACCTAATATTAATAGCATGTGGGAATAGGTTTATGAGAAGATCAGCAAGAAACACATTAAATGGCAGTCACACTCACTGTCTATTGTTGGAAGGATCCAAATTGTCCAAAAAGTTCTTTCTGCACATCATATATACTATGCATCAACTTGGATGTTTGCTAGCTCTCATGTAAATATGTTAGAAAAGATTCTCAGAGACTTCCTTTGGTTGGATGGTAGGGGCAATAGAAAGAGACATTGTGTGAGATGGGACTGGTGTTGTCAAGAGAAGAAACATGGAGGATTGGGGCTAAAAGACATTAGATTACATGGCACAGCCTTGGCAGCTAAATGGATTATTAAATCACTCTGGGGCACCGAACCATGGAAAGTTCTTATTAGAAATAATATAGAAAGATCAGTCATTAGGAAAGGGAAGCATTGGAAAAATGTTCCTATTTGTGACATCATGATGATTGACTGTAAAGTAAAGTTATTTGGGTCAAGAGTCTTTCACTCCTTTTGGAAAGCTTGGATTCAGGTGAGAGAATACATTCCCGATAGGAGTGCTGTGGGAGGCTCTCCTCTAGATGATGTTAAGGATCATTCTATTTGGTGGGGGGTGTACCTCAATAACAAACCTCTAGCTCTCACACAGAGCTTCTCTACTAGAATATGGAATGAAAAGGGGATATCTTTGATACAGGATATATTGAATGATGATCAGCTGGGGTCGTGGGAAGCTGTCAGTGCTAAATTTTGTATCCCCCAATCCCAAAAGAAAACATATACTCTGGTCTCTAAGGCAGTGAATTTTTCAGCAAAGAAAATCATTATTAACACTGACATATTCTTAAAAGAATGCAAATTTTCTGATGGT
>MU226105.1:681333-691553 GCA_018584345.1 Thuja plicata
CGACCTTAAAGGTGAATGAAACCCTAAAAAAAGGAAAAGGCTAACCTAAGAGAAAGCTTAAGTGAAAAATAGAGTACAACTAACTTAATAATTAATATCAACATGATATAATTAATAAGTGAGGAAACTATGTACTCTAACACCCCCCTTAAGTGAAGCTCAGGAGGTAAGCTAACCTAGCACAACTATGAAAGCAAGAAATGGGTCCCGGCAACAAGGCCTGATCAGGTACTCAATACAAGGAAATCTCTGTGAACTGGAGATAAAGGAGAAAACCCAGTGGGAAAAACTCCTCTCCAAAAAGAGATATAAAAAAGCAAGCAAAGGCAAGGAATGACTTCAAGAGAATCTCTCAAAGCCATGATTACAATGTGTGCTGCTAACCCCCCCATGAGAGAGGGTCAAGGCTCCAAAGCCCCCCCCAGAATGAAAGAACCCCTGGATCAATGAACAAACCACCATGAATCCAATACAAAGGAGTGAAAGGAAGTGGGCACTGAAGAGGTGACCTCGAAAGATGAGGTGTCACTGGAAGGCCGAGCTGATGCTCAAATGAGAAGACACGAGGATCTTGAAATGGAATCCCCAATGTAAGTGGTATGGCATGTGTGCTAACACTATCATGAGAGAGGAGATGAGTGTCCTCTGTAGAATCCTCAACAACTGCACTTGGTGGCTTGATGAATGGAGCTGGAGGGTCTGGCAGTGCTGAAGAAGAGTCCTTTTAAAGAGAAAGAACCTCAGCAATATGTGGTGTGGCATTCATAGCAATGGTCTTAGGAATAACATAGAGGTTCAAGTGACTTGATTGCACCACATGATGCTCTCGCAGAAGAGGAGAGATGAGCTCTGATAGTGGAGATGGTGGACCAAAATTTGTGAAGGTGTAGAGACGGGTGGAATGATCAACTGTCCCTATAGAAACAATGTCACCTGTCACACTATCCCGAATGAAGACTAAATCTGGCGTGAACTCAACTGTCTTCCCTGATCCACTGTGAGTAATCTGGTAATTGAGAGAAGGTTTGCAGACAAAGATGGAACATACAATACATCATTGAATGTGCCATCCTGAATGCGTACAGAACCTTTCTCGCAGACTGACATAACAGTGTTATTCCCCATGAGAATGTGGGGAATGGGAGAGGCCTCAATAGAAGAGAAGATCTCCAAAGAAGACGCCATATGGTGAGAAGCACCTGAATCTAGTATCCAAGGGACCTGTGAAGGGGATGCAATGGAAGCCTGTAATGCATGACCCTATCCAAAATCCTGTCCAAATGTCAAAGATGAGGCAGAAAACTGAAAAGCAGACCCCTGTGAGGTGGAAGAGGATGGGGAGGAAATAGTGCTCTTCTGAAGGAGAGCTTGCAAATCTGTAATCTATTTCTCATAACCATCAAATCTCTTCTGAAAACACTGTGACTCATCATGGGGCCCCTTCTGAAAATAGGAACAAGTAGGGTTCTGAGTCTTTTGTTTCTCCTTCCTAGAAGAAGATGGTGGGCCAGTAGAGTGTTGAGAAGAGGAATTAGATATCGGCTGCGGCTTCGGCTTCTATGTATTCTGAGATGACTTGGCAAGCAATGCCTATGACTGTGAACCTGTAAGAGAATCCATCTAACTGAGCTTGGACTGCTCACGAGTTAACCTATCACAAAAGGTCTCAAAAGAGGGCATAACATGATGTGCATCCATAGTGGAGTAGAAGGTAGAAGTAAGAATCTGATAAGGTCCATGAAGCTTTGAGAGTATCAGAAAGATACACTCATCATCTGACTTTGTCTTGCCAGCAACCTGTAAAATATAACGAAGAGACTTGAACTTCATCAAGAAGTCCTCAATGCTGGTGAATGATTTAGGTACCAAGGAGGTGAACTCTGCATCTATCTGGAGAACCCTAAACTAATTCATTGTGCCAAACAAGGTGGAAAACTTGTCCCACATATCCCTGGGTGTGGTCAGACCATCCAAGTGGAACAACAACCCATATGAAATATTCATGGAAATGAGGCCCATTGCCTCATCCATCTGATTTCTGTGCATAAGAGCCTCATAAGGCCTCTGAAGAACTGGCTAAGCCGCATCCAGGCAGGACCATAAACCTCGTGACATGAGGAGTCTGGTCATTTGCGGCTTCCATGTGTGGTAGTTATGAGGAGTCAGAACGACAATGGATGTGTCTGACATTGAGAGAATAAGATGGAAGAAGAAGGGTCTCTCTAAAATGAAAATTTATAAAGAAATATGCTCCCCCCCACAATATCGAGCTAACTCCTGTACACCACAAAATGAAGCAAAAAGTACAAAGAGCTAGAGAAAAACCTGAGTTTTCGAAGCAGAACAGGAGCACAAAAGAAGGTGCATCTTTGGCTACAAAATCTGGCAAGCAAATGGAAAAATCAGGAATCAAGACCAGCATCAACACGTCAAGCTTAGAAACACCTTTCCGGTGATATTTCATTTTTCAAAAATGAACATTGTATGCTCAAGTTATAAGCAAAAGACCGACATGTACCCTGAAAAGTGAGCTTGCTAGAAAAACACAGTCCCGACAAATAATTTGACGGTCATATGGGCGTCACGGGACGTCCGGCCGGGCAGGGCGGCGGCGGCGGGCAGCGGAGGTGGCAGCCGGGCAGGGCGGCGATGGCAGTCAGGCGGGGCTGCGGTGGCGGCCAAGCGGACGGGCGGCAACGGCAGGTCCCGGTGGCTGCGCGGTGGTGGGAGGGTTGCGCGCGGGCGGCGCGGCGGTGGCGTGGTGGCGGAGGGCACCGGCAGTACCAAATTTTAATTAAAAAAACATTTTTTTTAAAATTTTTTTTGGATTTTTGCCTCGATTTTTGTGTCGTACAGCCCTAATAGGCCAAAAAAATTCTCAAAAGGTCACTGTGACCAAATATATCAAAATTTATATGTATTTCGACTCTCCCGGGCCTTCTGAGCACGATGGTGGAGTCTGTTTTGGCTCAAACAGCTCCAAAAAATAGCGCCTCCTTAGAAATGACAAAAAAACCCTAGAGAGGCTGTGGCTGTCGTCTTCGAATCGCAGCTTCAAAAACCTTCAAACCAGGCAGCAACAATGTGGCTCTGATACCATGTAGAAACTGATAAAAATAGCTTCGACTTCCAAGACCAGTCTGCATGCAAAATACCTGTTACAAAGAATGAAGCCAAAGACAGAAAAAACAGAAACCCTTCTATGCTCAAAAAGTGAGAGCTCAAAAATGTATTCGAAGAGTATGAAAAAACAAATACAAGCATTCGACCTTAAAGGTGAATGAAACCCTAAAAAAAGGAAAAGGCTAACCTAAGAGAAAGCTTAAGTGAAAAATAGAGTACGACGAACTTAATAATTAATATCAACATGATATAATTAATAAGTGAGGAAACTATGTACTCTAACATAAAATTCTGAGGGTAGCTCCATTGAGTAATAAAATCCTGCCATATAAGAGGGAAGCACCAGCAAAGATTCCATTTTCTAAAGATAATTTCCCAAACCTTACGAGAGAAGGGACAGTGAAGCATTATATGATCACAAGATTCAGAGTTTTCCAAGCAAAGAACACATTTATCTAATACATAATTATAATACTTATTAATATATTATTAATTTAAAATATTTCAATTAAAATTAATAATACAGATCAATAGTGGTTTTCAGAGGGAAGTCCTTATTGACCCCAATCTGGGGGGCACTCAGTCAGGCTGGGTGACAGGGAACAGGCAGGAGGAGGAATAGGCATTTGTGGAGAATCCAGTGGCCCAAACTAATAAAGACAGTCACACTGATGGCTGGGATTAGACTACAGCAGTACTCTAAGATCCTTCTTTTTTGATCTATATGTAACTAGTCGTTGTGTAGACTTATGGTTTACTTTCAGCTGCATTATATATAGTTAAGAAACATCACACCCCCCCCGCCCCTAATTTTGTAATTGTATATGTAAAGGGGGTGTGAAAAATGATGTTGATACTCAAACTCTGCTCCATACTTGTAAAAATTATTAAACTATCTTAATAGAAAAAAAATTAAAATTAATGATATTAAATAAAAATAATGTCCATAAATATATTAATTTCACTGTTATAATAATACATACTATAATTATAAAACAACCAATTTTTATCATTTTATTAGATCAAATCTTTTGTAATTATGACTTTTAATAGTTCATGTTATTCATTATTATTGGTTATTTTAATGTGATTGATTAATATTTTACGACCTTATGCAAGTCAAGGGTTTAAGATCGATGGTTGTAACAAGAGTTAAGAGTGTCTAAATGTATGTCTGGCATGGCCATTGGCTTTTTAACCATTTCTTTTCTTAATATAAGGATGCACTAATAGGTTGTTTTGAGTATATTTTTTAGTAGATACAAAGAATATGTTGTATAAATGTGTTCTTGTTATATTTGGTATTTTACATAATTTATAATTATAAATGATAATAAGAGAAGGTGGTTTAATATATATTCATGTAATGCGGGTATAATTATATTTTGATTTTTGTTATAGTGTAGAGTTTTTATATGCATTGAGATTTAAATAAAATCTATAGGGGTATACATTTTGAAAATGAACAATTATATTAAGTGAGTTGGAAGAAATAAAATTTATAATATGGTGGTAGTTTTTAAATTATTAATAAAATTTAAATATACATTTTATTAATTCAAATTTGAAAAAGTTATAAGAATCAAATACTTTTTACTTAAATATATTTAATAAGTTCTTATTTTTAATTTTATGAGAATTATCTATAAAAACATTATTGAATAATATTAATTAAAAAAGGAAGTAAGGTTGTTAAAAATACAAGAACTAACGAAAGACAAAATAAACGTAGATATATATACAAATCTTTTTTAAAAATGACAAAAGATTAATATGTAGAACAAACTATTCACCATTACATATCCTTATACATAGGAAAAAATAATGTACATAAAATTATAACTATACACAATAAAACATATCATATTTTCTATGTAATAAAATATATATTATCTGATTTTATTACCATTTTCATAAATCATCAAACGAGTCGAAGGGGTTTAATGGGCTAAAGCATTGAGTTTTTTACATTAAAAAAATCATAATAATATGTATGGAGCAAATAGAAAGTAATGAATAAGATTTGAAATAGTTATTAGAATCAAAGATCTTTTCACTTAAGCATAATTAATAAATTCTTATTTTTAATTTCAAGAGTATTAAACTACTTAATTATTAACATTAAAATTAAGCCCAACTTCAAAATGAAGGGAAAAACAACATATAATAGATAGTAACATTGCTATCAGGTTTCAACTATGTAGCTTTCGAGTCAAACTCATTGACCCATGTTTCATGAGTAGTAAGTGGTTCACAAAACCCATCTCTCATGAGAATAAAGTTGACTCTTTTTTGTCTTTGGTGCATTTTACATGGAGATTAGCCGCTGCCTTCCCAAAGAGACTTGGGAAGAAAGAACACTTGTTTTCTCCAACAAAAGAGTGGTTGAAACAGAGTAACACTTCATTTTTTAGTGTGTTGCTTACTAAGATATGTGTGGACAGTATGAGAACAACTTGAATGAGGGTTGTCTAAACCTACTTTTTGAAGAGGAGAGGCTACACAAAACTGTTGGTGAAGAGGAAAGGCTACACAAAACAGCTGGTTTCCTTATAAAGATTCATAGCGGGAGCACGGATATCGAGAAGAACGTGAAGATGACATAAGTTTGGTACTAGGTCCCTTAGACTGTTGGTCTCGTAGAGTCATTAAAATTCCTTCATTCATTACATCTGAGTGATGCTCACATAAATAAAATGAAGCATCATACCTTCCCGAAAGATCACCCATATAATATTGTTTTCCAAAAATAAACAAATAATTTACAAAAATTTAAAAAAAAAAAAACTCTATTAAAAAACTCCATTGAAATTTCAGTCAGGCTCCTTTTATTTTTCAAACCTCCATTCTATATTTTTATAAACCTCCCTTTAACATAATGTCAGAGGCCCATTATCAAATTCAAGCAAAGAAAAGGTAATATTTGATCACATTCACAACAACAGGCCCGACTTCCAACAAACATACCAGATTTGTCAATCCTAATTTCGGCTCATATCATTCTACGGCCACATTCAAACCATCTAAACCTTTAATTACCCAATTCTGCGCTGAAAAAAGGCGGCTTGGCTTGACTGAAACAAAGAATGAATCAGCCACTGTACAATACAACTGTTGAGCAATTACCCACAAAAGTGAGATTCGAACCCAGCACATAGCTGTACACTGTACAGACCCGTAACAGAAGAACTCCTAGTCATTTTCTTTGACTAAAAAACTAAAAAAAAGGAGTCACAGAAAACGTCTTTCATGGCAAATATAGAAGAGAAGAGGAAAAAGGAATGTGGGTGATAATGAGTGTATAATTTGATGTAACGTGCCAAGTCAGGTCTCACACATAAGCCAAAAGGATAAGAAAGAAGAAAGAAACCAGTTTTGTGTGAACGAGTTTATACCTAACTTAAAACGTCGGCTACTGTACTCAGTTTTTTTCCAAGTTCCTTCCCCATTTCCATTATTCCACACACACCATTATCGCTTTCCAAGTTGATTAGACAAGGGCATCAAAATTATAGTAGGTGTGAAGTGTGAATTGTGAACATTCTTAAATGGGCCCTAGGCTCCTTGAAAATGACACTTGCCACTAGAACACTACGCACTTACTTCTTCCCCCATACAATTCAAAGGGGTATAAATTAAATTGTTTTTAAATGTGGACATAATCATGATCCGCCTCACTTGTGCTATGCTTTTTCCTTTTTGAGACTCACAGATTTGTATTTTAATCAAATGGAATGTGCCTTGCCCTACTCTAGACAAAGACAAGCATATGGTTTGAGAGAGATTGTTCACTATTTAGGGGGAAGGGGAAGGGGAAGGGGAAGGGGAAGGGGGAAGGACTCAAGGAAAGGAGCCAATATTCGTACACTTTAGCTTTGCGTATATGTAGATCGTAAATGGTATGTTGGATTTCGATGATTGTTTTTGGTTGTCTTTGTATGCGAGTTAACTGCTTAAAGGTAAGGTTTCAGCTTCTGAGTATTTACAGATTTGCATTTTAATCAAATGGAATGTGTCTTGCCCTACTCTAGACAAAGACAAGCATATGGTTTGAGAGAGATTGTTCACTATTTAGGGGAAGGACTCACTACCTGTACATCCTAACTTTGCATATATGTAGATCGTAAATGGTATGTCAGATTTCGAAGATTTTTTTTACTTGTCTCTGTATGCGAGTTAATTGCTTAAAGCTAAGGTTTCAGCTTCTGAGTATTTACAGATTTGTATTTTAATCAAATGAAATGTGTCTTGCCCCACTCTAGACAAAGACAAGCATATGGTTTGGGAGAGATTGTTCACTATTTAGGGAAAGGACTCAATAACTGTACACCCAAACTTCACGTATATGTAGATCCTAAATGGTATGTCGGATTTCGACAATTTTTTTTGTTGTCGTCTCTGTATGCGAGCTAACTGCTTAAAGCTAAGGTTTCAGCTTCTAAGTATTCACAAATCTCTCTGTAGTGACCGTCGAACACAGGGTGGTCAAAAAATGGTCATTTCAAAGTGTCTCTTGATAGCAGCTATGTTCTTGCACCAATAATTGTTCACTCAAAAATGTCAGTACTTGTGGCCAAATGTCCCAGTAGTCGTTACAAAATGTCCCAATAGTGGTGCACAAATGGGCCAATTACTAACCAAAAAAGCTAAAAAAAATGTCGGCTATTAGTACATATGTGATCGACTATTGGACATGTGTTGTCATTTTTGGGGCTCCTTTAATAGTAGTAATTGGGGGGTCAAGGTGGCAAAAAAGTCCCGATTATTGGACCCCCTAACGGTTACCTAGTCCTTTCCCCTAGTTTAGGAAGAGGGGTTTTGTTTTTTTTAGGCATTTAATAGGAGAAAAGAAGGAAGTTAAAAAAACATATACAATTGAATCCTTCTTGTGAACTATTAGGTATTCATGAAACATGGGCCAATGAATTTGTCTCAAAATACTACATAGTTGAATCATGATAGCAATATCACAACAAGGAAGTAGGTTTTGAGTTTTTGTAGATTCAATTAGTGAGGTTGTAAATGTGGGATTTATTTTATTGTTGTTAGTATAGGTGTTTAAATTATTGTCAAAGACAAGGACAACTGGAAAGTTGAGGGGGAGAGTTTTCAAGTTGAGCTAGGGAGAGAGAGGTCTTGAGTTCTTTTAGGTATTAAATAGGATCAAAGAGGAGAGTGTTCATAATTCAGCTATGAAGAGAGAGGGATTGAGTGTTTTTAGCTGTTGAATAGGACAAAAAGGGACATAGTTATGTTTTAAATTATGAAAAATTAAAGTTAGGGTCAATTGGTTTCGATTAGTGAGGTTGTAAATGTGGGATTTTCTTTATTGTTGTTGGTATATGTGTTTAAATTACCATCAGAGGCAAATGCAACTATAAAGTTGAGGGAGAGAGTGTTCACAATCAACCTAGGGAGAGAGAGGTCTTGAGTGTTTTCAGGTGTTGAATATGATAAAAGAGGGAAGTACTATAGGTGTTAAAATTAACATTATGTAAACAAAGACAACCATAAAGTTGAGGGAGAGAGTGTTCACAATTGAGTTAAGAAGAGAGACATCTTAATGTTTTTAGGTATTAAATAGGATAAATGAGGAAAGTAGTCATATTTAAAAATATTAAAAATTCAAGTTAGGATCAATTGGCTTGGATTAGTGAGGCTATAAATTATGTTGGATTTCTTTTATTGTTGTTAGTATAGGTGTTTCATTTGTTGTCAAAGATAAAGACGACCATAAAGTTGAGAAAGAGAGTGTTCAAAATTGAGCTAGGAAAAAAGGTCTTCAATATTTTTAAGTATTAAATATGATAAAAGAGGGAAGTTCTTATGTCTAGGATTATTAGAAATTAAAGTTAGGGTTAATTGGTTTTGAATACTATGGTTGTAAAAGTGAGATTTTCTTTATTGTTTTTCGTATAGGTGTTTCGATTACCATTAGAGACAAAGACAACTATAAAGTTGAGGGAGAGAGTGTTCACAATTGACTTAGGGAGAGAGAGGTCTTGAGTGTTTTTAGGTATTGAATATGATAAAAGAGGGAAGTACTTATGTTTAAAATGATTAAAAATTAAAGTTAGGGTTAATTGATTTTGATTAGCGAGATTGTAAATTTGGGATTTCTTTTATTGTTGCTAGTATAGGTGTTCAAAATATCATCAAAGACAAAGATAGTCATAAAGTTGAGGGAGAGAGAGAGAGAGTTCACAATTGACTTAGGGAGAGAGGGGTCTTGAATGTTTTCAGGTATTAAATAGGATAAAAGAGGGAAGTTCTTATGTTTAAAATTATAAAAAATTATAGGGTCAATAGGTTTGGATTAGCGAGGTTGTAAATGATGTTTTTCTTTTATTATTGTTAGTATAGGTGTTTAAATTATTGTCAAAGACAAAGACAACTATAAAGTTGAGGGAGATAGTGTTCATGAATGAGCTAGGGAGAGAGAGGAAATGAGTGTTTTTAGGTATTAAATAGCATAAAAGGGAAGTAGTTATGTTTAATTTTAAAAAAAATAGAATCAAAGTTAATTGATTTTGATTAGTGAGATTTTAAACGATGGATTTGTTTTCTTATTGTTAGTATATGTGTTTAAATTATTGTTAAAGACAAATATAATTATAAAGTTGAGGGAGAGAGTGTTCACAATTGAACTAGAGAGAGAGAGGTCTTGAATGTTTTTAGGTCTTGAATATGATAAAAGAGGGAAGTAGCTATGTTTAAAATTATAATAAATAAAGTTAAGGTTAATTGGATTTTATTAATGAGGCTGTAAAAGAGGGATTTCTTTTGTTATTGTTATTATAGGTATTTGAACTGTCATCAAAGACAAAGAAAACTATAAAGTTGAGGGAAATAGTCTTCACAATTTAGCTAGGGAGAGAGAGGTATTGAATGTTTTTAGGTATTAAATATGATAAAAGAGGGAAGTAGTTATGTTTAAAATTATTAAAAAATAAAGCTAAGGTTAGTTGGTTTTGATTAGTGAGGTTGTAAATGAGAGGATTTTTTAATTGTTGTTGGAAAAATTAGGCATTGTCATATAGGTGTTTAAATTATCATCAAGGAGAGAGAGAGAGAGAGAGAGAGAGAGAGAGAGAGAG
>MU226105.1:691729-711969 GCA_018584345.1 Thuja plicata
AGAGAGAGAGAGAGAGAGAGAGAGAGAGTATTTTTTAGGTGGTAAATAGGACAAAAGAGGGAAGTAGTTATGTTCAAAATGAAAAAAAAAGTTAGGCTTAGTTGGTTTTGATTGGTGTGCTTGTAAATGAGGGACAACTTTAATTGTTCTTGGAAAAGTTAGCAATCATAGTATAGTTGAGAGAGAGATGCTCATAATTTAGCTTGGGGGGACATCTCTTGAGTATTTTTTAGGTAGTAAATAGGACAAAAGAGGGAATTAGTTACGTTATAAATAAAAATAAATAAAAGCTAGGGTTGATTGGTTTTGATTAATGTGGTTCTATATGAGGGACTTTTTTTATTGTTGTTGGAAAAGTTGGGCATTGTATAGGTGTTTAAATTACACAACTTGTCATTAGGTTGTATATTTATATGTAAATTTTAAATGGGACTTCAACATGAATTAATATATGTATATTTAAATTGACTTTTCTGATAAAGACAACCATAGAGTTGAAGAGAGAGAAAGATCACTCATAATTTAGCTTAGGGAGGTAGGGCTCTTAAGTTCTTCTAGGTAGCAAATATGACAAAAGAGAGAAGTAGTTAGGTTTGAAATATAAATAAATATAAGTTAGGGTTGATTGGCTGTGATTAGTAAGGTTGTAAATGAGGGTTTTTTTAAAAATTATTTTTGGAAAAATTGAACATTGTAGTACAATGTTTAAATTATCACTATATTGTATTTTTTATACGTAATTTTTTTAATGGGTCCTTAAAATGAATTTATATATGTATATTGAATTATTTTTTTAGATTGATCACGATAAGAGTTTGGTTAGAAAGACTAACTTTTATATGATTATGGGGATACTACTTTATTATTGTTTTTGGAAAAGTTGGGCATTGTAGTATTAGTGTTTAAATTATTACAACTTGTCACTACATAGTATTTTTTTATGTAAATTTTTAATGGGACTTCAACATGAATTAATATATGCATAGTAGATTGTTTTTGAAGAGTGGTCAATAAAGATTTGGCTACAAAGATTAAATTTTGGGCAATTATAAGGATATTTCTTTATTAAAGGATCTCAACTCTAAATTGTGGGGATATCATTTTAAGTGTAAATTGTGGGGATATATGCTCTAACATTCTAATTATATTTAAATTGTTTTTTAGATTGATTAGTAAGGGTTTCTTAGAAGGACTAAATCTTGTATAGTTAAAAGGATATTACTTTACGGGAAGAACAACAATTATAATTGTGGGGACAATGTTCTACTACATTTTCCAAGGACATCATTTTGAGAGTTTAAACTCGAGTCTCCAAAATGAAAATCCATTGACTTAACCAATAATAATCATAATAATCAACTATATTGGCAAATTTATATTAAATTTTGAGTTATAATTTTTTTTTTATCAAAGCTAATTTATGTTTCAAAATTTATAATAATTTGAAATTTAATTAATAATAAGGTTATTCACTTTATTATATGAAATATAAGTTCAAAATTATTATAAATTGTATGATGAGAATCATGGTTGAGCTTTGTTGTTTTGTCAATTTAATTTTCGTTTAATGAATATTTTAGAGTCACCATTATTTTTTAGACCTAAATTATATTTAAAAATTGTCAATATGACTTTTTAAGTATCAAATCTCTAACAAATCTTATCAAAAATATTGTATACGTTTAAAAATATTGACTAGTATGTAAATAAAATCTTTTAATATTTTATACATATTAAAAAATAATATTATAATTATCATTATGTGTTCATTATCCTTAAATTCAAGCCACATTATAGGTCAACTTTAAAGTACCAAATTTTTTTCATAAATTTTATTAAAAATATTGCCACCCTCTAGAAACTAGTAACTAGTTTGAAATTGTCACCTATCAATAGTTTGTACACATGTTATAATATAACAATGTAACTTATCATTGTTTGTTATCCTTAAATTCAAACTTGCTAAAGGTTGAATAAAATAACAATGCATAATCAACTTGAATATACATGAGTTGAGATTGATATCATATAATGTAATAAAATAATAATAATAATATGAAAATAAAGCTAATCAAATGTACATGATACTTAGTTTTAATTCTCACAAAGATATTGTCATTCAAGTATATCACAAATCTATTTATTCAATGTCACAATAGACCAATGAATCTAATTGTGTATCGATTGATATAACTTTTGAGCATGTATAAAGTGATATTTGCTTGTAATGTGTGGATTCAAACTTGTAAATTATATATTCTAACAAATTTTTATCATCTAAAACATGGTCATCTTTTTATACGTATTCTAAATTTGATGAGGAACAAGTAATATTTACAAACACCTTTACTGAATCTATAAAATTGTATGGTTCATGTTCTCCTTAAAGTCATGAGTGGTAAAGCAAAGTTAAGAATAATGAGCAAGAATGTAGTATGTCCATAAGATGATGATACAACAAGAATCTAATCTATTTTATTCTCTTGCAAATACAATTCTAGATATGCTCAATAGATTTCCACCGCCCTACTGTATATTTTGAAATTATTCATAGTAGACTCATAATAACTAGTAAAATTAGAAAGAAAGGACCTAAAATAAATAATTGAATTTAAAAGTTTAGGGGTTTTGACATATGGACGTAAATATAATTTAAATCAAATTTACGTACATGGACTTAAAGTGGGTCAATAAACAAGATATCTAGAAATTAAAATAAACATTTACGGATTAGTGATGTTGAAATCAAGATTGAATAATATTGTTTGCCTACTTTTGTACAAAATAGATAATCTTACACATTAATTAATATATTTAAGACATCACTATAAATCAAGAAAATACAATTTTAGCTAAAAGGGTTGTAGCTCAATTGGTTGAGCACAATTGGTGAGGAAGATGGTATGTGAAAAAATACTATTTTCCAATATTTAAACACTTGGAGTCATGTTTAGGACATTTGACATTTGGGTGACTTTGACAAACAAAATCCCCTAATAGATGACTACTTAGCCAAAGGACAACTTCTGGTTTAGATATCTACTTACTCATCTTGTTATAATTCGCTATATACAAACAAATATATCAACATCTATATAATTTAACTGTATCCATCAAAACAAAACAGAAACAATTTTCACTATTACACATATATGCCATGTGAAAATTACCCAGTGGTTTTTTACAAGGGGACTTTATAGAGGCAACAAAAAACCTGGCCCAATTAGGCTAACAACCAAGTAAAGCCACCTGACAAGAGTAGAATTTTGGACCTATTTGACAAAAATTTAAAGCTTTAACATAACTGTACCAATTGTTGGAAGTAGAGATGAATATTTGGTTTGATGACAAAGTCCATGTTGTAGGCACTTAAATGGTGATGAGTCCAATTCTTCTCCAACACCAAAAAAAAAAAAAACCTATTCGAACAAAGAGATGAACCCCAAGATTAGCCAATATTTGTTCAAGTTTGTAAACATGTATTATTCTAACTTCAACATTCTAGTAAAGGAAATGAAATGAAATGAAAGAAAAAGAAAGGAAATGAGCTCTTATAGTCCATGATACCAACCATCTACTTTTAGGTCTACATATTGTGACGAGCCTACCATGTACTCCTTGCGGGAGACACCTAACTATACTACAAACGAGGTGTACATACCTTACTCCTGGTGAGATTTGAATTTAAAAAGAAAGGAAATGAACTCTTATAGTCCATGATACCAACCATCTACGTTTGGGTCTAAATATGGTGACGAGCCTACCCTGTACTCCTTGCGGGAGACACCTAACTATACTACAAACGAGGTGTACATACCTTATCCCTGGTGAGATTTGAATTTAAAAAGAAAGGAAAGGAGCTCTTATAGTCCATGATACCAACCATCTACGTTTGGGTCTAAATATGGTGACGAGCCTACCCTGTATTCCTTGCAGGAGACACCTAACTATACTATAAACGAGGTGTACATACCTTACCCCTAATGAAATTTGAATTTATGACGGCTCTTTCAAGAACACAAATTCTCCACCACTAAACCAACCTTACCCATATATAAAAACCTAATATTTAGAAAGAATATAAAATTCAACCATTTTATGTGGCTGACAAATAAAAGCCGTATATACGGTTTTCATTGAAAAACATATTGTAGTGGATTTGAAAGGGCGGCTTTTTCACGCAGATCAAAACATATTCCCCCTCCTCTTCTTCTTTTCCCCTCTCTTCTGTCTCGCACAATAACCCAAAGAATCTTGTCCACGTGGCAAGAAAAAGCCAAAGAGAATCCGACCGCCGGCATCTGATGACGACAACTCGGGGATCGTGGGGCCCACCGTCACCGACTCCACGGATGCGCCCGTCACCTTTTTCACTTTCTCTCTCTCACACATCCTCCTTATTTATCCTCGCCCACAATTAATGCCCTGACATACAGTTAGCCACTTACTCTGCTTCTTCTTCTTCTTCTGCTGCAATTTTCTTCTCTTCCCTTCCCTTCACATTCATTCTTTCAATCCTCCTTCCTTCCATTCTTTTCAGTTCTTGTTTGCTTGCTATGACTGAGAATCATCAGTAATCATTGCAGTGGAGATTGAGGTTTTGATCTTCTGGAAGCACAATGATGCTCAGCCCTGTTCAAATCTTCATGGATTCCTCAGACTGGACACAGGTAATGTCAATCAGTTTTCCTAGTTTCCATGGCATTTCTGAAATCAAATTTTCATCTGGGCATCTGTGATTTTTAGACCATTGTGATGAGATTCATGGGTTTGTTATGAGAAATTCTTGTGTCCAGAAGATCTAAGACATCAACTAGGTTGATTGCTAAGAGAGAGAGAGAAAACAAAAGAGAAGCAAATCAGCATGGTTGTTTTAGTTTCCATCTGGGTGTCTGATTTGGTTCCATTATTGCAGTTCAGATGAGATTCAATAGTTGTCTAATGAGTAATATATGTACCAACATGGTCTAAGGCATTTGTATCATGGTAAATCATCATATACAGTCTAGTTTTATTTGAAAGATGTATGGTTTTTCATTTGGGCATCTGAGATTTTATCCCATTGTAGTATTTTAGATGACATTCAAGCTTTAGCCATGAAAAATTCATATACCCACATGGTCTAAGACATTATATTCTATTATAGCACTTTAGATGACATTCAAGTTTCAGTTATGAAAAATTCAGATACCCAAATGGTTCAGTCATGAAAAATTCATATACTCAAATGGTCTAGGACATTACCTAGATTGTCATTTTTCTGAATGAGATCAGTTTCATCTTTTCATGTTTGTATATCCCTCCATCTGTATGCTCTGATTGGTGTGAAAATGAGATTCATGGTTTACTTATGAAAATTCTTATACCCACATGGTCCAAGACTGAGATTACATAGTTTATATCAATGTAAAATCACCATGTTCATATGATGCATATCTGGGGGAAAATGATTTGGGTTCCAGCCTAGGGATTGGCCTGTCAAATTTGGACTAATTTGGTGGTGTTTTTTGTTTGGAATGGATATGGATTTTCCAGAACATGATGCAGGACAGAGGATTCAGGTCTGCTTCTGCTGCTGCTGCTTCTGCTACTGAAGATTTGCTTTCATGTTCACGTCCTCTGCTTGAGAGAGGCCTGAAACCCCAGCCAGAACAAGCCCTAAAATGCCCAAGATGTGAATCAACAAACACCAAGTTCTGCTACTACAACAACTACAGTTTATCTCAGCCTCGCCACTTCTGCAAGACATGCAGAAGGTACTGGACAAAAGGAGGAGCCCTGAGAACTGTCCCTGTTGGTGGGGGTTGCAGGAAGAACAAGAAGACCAAAAGAGCACCTCCAGAACAGACAGTGTTTAATGAGCCATCAACTTCTGGTGCACCATCTTCTGCAAATGCCCTCCCTCACCTAAACCCTGCTACCAATTCAGGCTCCAATATGTTTTTCAACAGCAGCACAAATGACATGAATGCTTTTGTCAGAGGCCAACAAGCAGCTGTTGCAAGATATGGAGATCAATCTACCTCTGATTTCTTAGGTCTTTCTTGTGGCCCAAGTAGCACCCAGTCCTCTTTTGGGCCTCTAACCCTAAACCCCATTTCATCACTTACTAATATGACAGCACTGAATTCTCTGCAGGCCCTGAAATCTAGTTTTCCAGGCCTTGGTGACTTTCCAGTGATCAGCAAAACTGCTGATCATCAAGGATCATCAGCCATGGCTCCTCCCCCAGATTGGCAACTACCCCCTGAACCCACACTACTAGACCCCAACATTAATTTCTGGAGTGGAGGATCATGGCCTGATATCTCAACATATGGCTCATCTTCAATGTAGGAAATAGCAATACAGCTATGTCTTGGATACCTCAATTGTTGCAGCTTAGTATTCTTTTGGCTCAAATCTGTAGCTCTTCAAAAATGGTGTAGCAGCTCTTGTCACATTTGTCAAGTTTATTGAAGACAAACATGACAGTCCTGCTATTGAAAACACAGTGGTTGATTCAATTTTAAGAATTCAGAATCACTTACAAAGGCACTCATCCAGTAATTGAAGTTCTTTTTGTCCAGCTTCAATTCAAGCTTGGGTTGCCACCTGAATCAATCAAAGCAAGCTGAGGAGGAAATAGTTTCAGAATTCCATGGTCTACTACATCATTCTCATTCTGCAAGTTGGTGAAGCAGAGAAGATTTGTAGAATGTACCAGAAGCATACACAGTCATCTTACAACTTTTTTAAGATCATTAGCTCATAACTTGTGTAAATAAATTGGGTGGTTTTTGTGTTGGGAGATATTTTGGGTTTTCTTCTGGCTGTCTGCCCGTTTTTTTTTGAGGGGGGGCATTAGAGGTTTCAGAGCCCAATGTGTGCACTTTCCATTGGAGGAAAGAAAAATGGTATGGTATAAGTGTTATTGTAGAATAAAATCCTCTTGTGTTCAGAAGAGGCATAGCAAATAAACTCCATTACAATGGGGTCAGTCAGCAGAGAAGCTTCTGCTTTGTCCTTAGTATTATTTTTAGTAGCAGTTTTGAATATGTTTCTGTGTGAGTGCATTGTGTCAGTTGATGAAACAGAAAAAGAACTGAAAAACAAATTGTGTAAGGAGGTGATTTTGTAGTGAGTATGAAATATATTTTCATTATAAAACAAATTGAAAAGTGGTAGTTCGACTATTATGAAGCTTGTGGAATGTGATGTCTATTGCTTGGATTCTGGCCTTAAATTATTTTGTATATGGAAATATTTTATATTTTGATGAGCAAGCAAAGTCCATTAGCATATATTGACGTTAGAGCTCCTTGGAAGTAGCTTTATAATGACCAGTCACAATAGCTCACATGAATAGTGTTATTTATTTCTAATTATTTTGATGTCACTTTTTTCTCAATGGGAAATAATAGAAATTAAAATCAACGTGTAGCAGATAAGGATCAATGTTTTAGCAAATGTAGAACTTTTTAAAATTTTAAATAAGAATAATATTTAGAATTTTCAAAGATGAATAATGCTATTGGTGGAATGGTAGGTTTTTTTTTTTCGGATTACAAAATATTTGATTTTCATAATTATATAAGGAGTTTGTGATTATTTTTTCGAGTATTCAATAAAGGAGACTTTAAATATAAAGAAAAATTTGATCTATAACTTAAATGTTAAAGTCACATTTTTTAATTACTACATTTTAAAATCACATCTAAAGAAAATTTATTAAGCAAATTCTCATAGTTATTAAAAAGTTATTCAAATTCACTTGTGACACCTCTAATTTAACAGTGTCTAGTTATTAAAAAAATATTCAAATTCACTCGAGACACCCCTAACTTAAGGGTGTCTGAGAGAAACTAAAATGTTGGAATCACAACTCTAATCAAGGTATAATAGATATGGTGACACAATCAATCTCAATGATAATATCAATATCTATTAGTATAATTCAATGGGGTCATTGTATTCCATTTGTAAAAGAGGTAGTTCACATAGCATCATGCATTCTTATCCAATATTTTGTTATAGTGCAAGAGTAGGCTATCAATATATATGTTTGAGGTTTAGGTTAAAAAAATTAGTAATCAAGTGGCCTTTGCTCTATCAATGAATTTGAATGACCAAAAAATTCCACTAGAGATCAAGGATCAATGTTTGCAAATACTCAACATAATGAAAAAGAGACAAACTAATTTGTTGACACTTGCCACCATTTCTCAACCATTAGAAGAAAAACAGTTTCTAGGAGGTTATAAAACCTTGTACAAAGGGATATCTAGTGATTCAATAAACAAGAGGGAGACTCTTAACTCAATTTTATTGTGCTAAAAAGGAAGTTTACATGGTGGGGGGAAAATGGAGAAAGCGGGTGAGTGATCAATAAGCCTCAATTTATAATACGATATTTGTAAATTGATTGAAACTAGTTGTAATTAATTTTAAGTATTAGGATTTCTATTATTAGGTCGATTATTAACATTTTCAAAAGTGTGGAATGACAAAAAAAATTGATTGAAAAGTATTTGTTATTGAAAATTTTCTTCTATAAGAACCACCTTAAAATAGAAAATGTTGATTTAATAAAAAAATAGTTTGATAAAATCGCCATCCTTACTAATATAATTTGTTGTATGTATATATTTTAATTATTTTTAATGCACAATATCATTAATAAGCCATTAAGCCATAAAATACATAGGTTTTCAACTATTCACAAAACAATATCATTAATAAGCCATTAAGCCATAGAATACATAGGTTTTCAACTATTCACAAAATAAAAACTCTATTTTGATTATTTATGAAAGATTGTGAAATAAAAAAGAATATTTAAAAAGTATCTCTATAGAGGAATAATCTAACTTAAAAAATATTGTAATAAAAGAAAATGATAAAGTTCTGATTAAGTAAAAACAGGTTTTGAAAGGACCCGAAACCTTTTACAAAGAACCACCAAAGGATAGAACACGAGGAGAACAACAAAACAACTGAGAAACAACACCAAGCACAACAAATGGAATAGACAAGCTTTCTCACAAGAGAGAAACCAAGACCAAACTATCGATCTCAAGACAAAGGGCAATTAAGATAATCATTTAAGCCCACCCTTATGAGACCGTAAACTCATATCAAAGAAAATGATAAAGTTAGTTAAGAAGATCAGTAATAATATTTAATTGAATCTATTCAACCAAAGAATGCAAAAACAAAACAAGGCAAGAACAAAACAAGGCAATAAAAAGTGAAAGAGAAATACATCACAAGTGTGATAAAAATGAGAAAATATTGAAATGTGCTAAATTATATTTCACTAAATATTTTCAAGGGATATAACTTTAAAAAATAATGTCATTTTATTAAGTTAAAAAGTTGATTTTCTAATATCACTTTGAAGATATTTTTAAAAAAATGTAAAGAAATGTATGACATTTCAAAGGGCAGAAAGTAAATTAGTATTATTTTGGTTTTATGTATTTTGAGGATTGAATATTTTCTAGATTAAGATGGTGTAATATGATATTAATTGTGAAAAAAATTAATTTATTTGATCAATTATGCTTCTTAGTTTATATGACTAATAAAGGTTAGAATATCTTCTTAACCTTATTAAGATAAAGTTAGAAAATAAAAGAATGTAAATGTAAGAATATAGTAATATAAATTCAATCAAAATGATGATTATCAATAGGTTAATTGTCATCATTAAGTCAATTTTCTTGTGAAGATTTAGTAAAAATTGTGGGTGATCATCATAAATGCAATTAGACATTCATCCATTTGAAAATAGTATTTTGTTTATTTAGAACATCTTATGAAAGTAAAAAACCACCAAAGTATGGTTTCATAATCACCTTGATAGTTTTGTAATTGCCTTGATAGCTTTATAAATACCCTAATGACTTGGTAAGTGTCTAATGACAGTGGTGGAAGTAGTGTTTTGACACAACTTTTCATATTGGGTAAAACATTTATTATAAATGGTGTCTCTTCCTCTTCTAGGTTTTTTGCATGAAGAAGTTGACTAGGAGATTTGTGACACACACACACACACACACATACACACACACACACACACACACACACACATGAATTGTAAGTAAGATTTTATCATATTATGTCCTTCATGTGTACTCTGATAATAGTTTAATAAAGTAATGGTTAGATTTTTTATAGAGTTGTAGATATGTTGTTGGTGTGGAACTCAAATTTATCATGTTTTCACATGTTCATAGAGTTACTAGTGACATTGTTCCTACATTTGAAGGTTGATACATAGTGACATGAGGAGTTTGAGCTCACTCTTACTACAATCTCCTTCCACTTAATGCTTTAATTTTCATTCTTGTTAATTTTTACTCTAATTTAATAATAGCTTTAGATGCTACATTACATGTGACATTTATGAATTTCATTATGCTTTAAATAAGAAGATAATTAGCGGATGGATTTAAGAAGCTAGTAAAGTTCATAAAGTAGTAGTGGGTAGTTAAGTGGAGTCTCTACTCCAATTTATAGATCAAAATAGAATTAGATCAAGGTTCGATTTCCTTACAACATCCTTTTTTGTGAAATGTATAAAAATACTTATTTTAGGTTATCTATATAACTAAATCAAGTAGGAGTTGTGGGTTAGTTATGTTTGAGTCTGAAAATTACCAAAGATTGGATTAGTACAATAGGATCAACATTAAGACACATAGGTAGATGAATGGATTATGATGAAGCAATATTTTGACAATTAGAAGAAGATGTATCCTAATTTTGTTCATTTATTGAGAAATTAGAAAGGATATAAGAGATTGTTATGATCTTGTCTAAAAATTTAGGAATTACTCAAGAACAAGAAGAAAAATAAAAGGAGTATAAAGAAATTGAAAATCCAAATCTATCTTCTAATGATAATAAATATCTTATCTAGGGCGAATCAAAGATGACAATTCAACCATGTTTTTTGGAGTGGTAAATATGGTGAAGATAGATCATTGAATATATCAATTTAATATCTATTTTAATTCACATTAATTATGTGTAGTATAATTTTTTTTTGTAAGACAAACTATTTGGTTTTCCTCTCACCTAGTACAAATTTTATGCTTTTTCCTTACAAATGCTTAAATAGTCACCCATTTCCAAGTGAGAATAATTCAAAGAGTTTTGCGAAAAATAATATATGCCATGTGTTATAAGGAATATAAGTCCATCCAATAGCATTTCTATAGGTGAAGAAAAAGATAATGTGAACATGAGTACATAAATACAATATGAAATAAGATGTCTCAACTTGGGAGAGATGGGATGAATCATACATTTCTAATGAATTTAATTGTTGATTTGTTTGGGCATATATAGAGGCTTAATACTAAGGCTATTGATGATGTATGTGCTTGAGAAAATTAGTTGAAGACATAAAACAAGAAAAATACATCTTATTCGATAAAAACATGAAGGTAAAAAACAATAGTAAGGTGGTGATAAAGGAAAGGGAAAAGAAAAGAAGAGAAAGTAGACCACCATGTCAAGAAAAAACTATTTCAAAGGGAAGAATATAAGTTCCATTACAACTATTGTGAAAAGTTCAGGCATGCATAGGAGACTTGTTGAAAAAATCATCTAGAGTCAAGTCATTATAACCTCAACAACTTGAGCACCTCATTTGTTAGCAAAGGAAGAAGAATTGATTATGATTCTAAGATGAATAATTAGTTATCAAGTGACATGGTAACAATGTGCATGTGTTGGAAATATTGGATCTCAAGATGAAAGTGAATTAAAAAGGTTTTTTATATTAAATCTCAAAGGAATAAATATTGATGCTCTATTTATGTGCTCTCAAGCTAATCTTAATTATGTAAAACTACCAAACGAACTTGACATGAAGATGGAAATTCACCCAAATCCATGTATTTGTCGATTAGTTGAAAGAAGGATAGAAAACTTAGTCACAAATCAATGTAAAAGCATATTCATATTTAATCTACAATTCATTGATTATATGTTTTCTTATGTAATCCCAGTAAATGATTGTAAGGTTACATCTTATAATCCAATCTTTATAATACGAATATTATTTATCGTAAAAACCAGAATTAGAAGTACATATACATCAAGATTACAGCAATCTATTTTTAGATTATCTGCATTAAATTTATATTAGAATACTGATTAAATTGAGATAATAATGATGGATAATAGATAATTCTTTGTAAATAAATTAGTTATAAAAACTAACTCCACTATAATTATTATATAAAATCATGTTTTAATTGAAAAATTAACTAGTATTGAATGGAAGGATTCATTTGGACCTATAAAAGCAAATGCCAAGAATATATACTTTTCTCTAGGCATGGAAAACATGTTAAAGAGGTTGCTGATTGGGCATAAAGAGTTTATTTCCATTTCACAGTTTTACTCTGCATCATTTTTCATTTGCAATAGAATCTCCGGACAGTACAAGTTATGTCGTTTCTCTATATTCGGTGTCTATGAATTTCGTTGCATGCGTGTTCAATCTCTGCCAACGTACACTGTAGAGCTGGACGATATTGCAGACTGCAAAAAAAATTTGCTTAAGATTCTTGGATTTATTTTACTACAAAAGAGAGGAAAAAGATTGCATTTTGTAGACAATTATTAAAGGGTTAGTCATTAGTTTTTTCTGGAATGAGTCATTATACAAGTTGGCGTGTTATAATAAATATGTATTAGGGAAAAGACCCAGTAGTCGTTTAGGCTAACTTCACACACCTAGAACTCCTAAACTATAAGTCGGATTTTTCGGTGTACTTCCGTAGGTGAGTGAAGTGCTTAAAGCTAAGGTTTCGGCTTTTGGGTATTCACGGATCTCTCTGTAGGGATCGTGGATCGCAAAGTCGTCCAAAAATGTCATTTCAAAATGCTCGCCCGATACTGGCTATGTTCTTACACCAATAGTCGTTTTATTAAAAAATGTCAGTACTTGTGGCCAAATGTCTTAGTAGTCATTACAAAATATCCCAATAGTGGTGCACAAATGAGCCAATTACCAATGAAAAAGGTAAAAAATGATCAGCGATTACTACATGTGTGATCGATTATTGGTACATGTGTTATTCATTTTTGAGGCTCCTTTAGTATCAGTAATTGGGGGGTATCTATGACAAAAGCATAACGGTTATCAGACCCCTATCAGTAATTGGGTCTTTTCCCGTAGTAAGTAGTCATTAGTTTTTTGGAATGGGTCATTATACAAGTTGGTGTGTTAAGGTAAATGTGTATTAGTAGGTTTCTATCATTTATGTTTCATAAGTTTGTCAATTTTATTATAAATATGCACAATATCAAATAGAATTATATCGTTATTTATTTATCATTGTGAGATAATTGATGTTTTTAAATTATTATTATCATCCAACAAAAGAGATACCTATGTAAGATAAAAATGAAAAAGTACCTTATATTAAGATCCCCTCAAATATATCAAGACTTTTGATGGGGACGATCTCCATAATAAAAGAAAGACAAATGCAACTCATAATGCAACTCATAATGCAACAGTAATCTTTAAAGGAAAAGGACTTTTACTGCTTGGGTTCCAAATGATGAAAAAACTTAGTGATTCACCGATGACAGGAAGTTGAACACAAATGTCATACAAATATGAAATAAAAATCAGATTAGAAATATTAGAGCAAAAACATGATTAACAACCACAATAATAAATCTGGTCCTCAATCTTGTCCTTTGAGAAAATCAACTCACCTTAGCTCAATTTATTCCATGCTAAATATGAAATAAATTAAAAAGTAACAATGTCAAATTAAATATGGGTTTGTAGGCTACAAAATTTCTTCCCCAAACTAGTTTACCTCCCTTCCACCAAGTCGCTCTAAAGATTGATAATAACAGATGTCAATGCCTCTAAGGTTTGAGCCAAAACCAAACCACTTCACCATTCCACCCCCAAAGGGTCTCTTTGTTTTCACAACACAGCCATATGTCCTTTTATTTTATTTTCACCGTCTCCAACAAATTATCATGTTGTCCCCCTCTATCATATGATGGTTCCTTTTTCTTCTATAGGAATAACTAATCTCTGGCTCTATTGGTATTGTTCTTCTCTTCTAACTGTCAAATTTTCTCCCCCAAAGAACAAAATGAACTTCCGAAAATGGATAACTACCACCATTAATAAAAAAAAGTATAAATAATTCGACCACCGTTAATAGGAGACAAAACATAAAGAAACCAAAATTTAATTAGGATGATGCCCCTACATTAGGTTCCCTTGGAACAACCAAATTCATGAGCTCCTTCTCATGGATTCATCCACAAAATGACTCAATTTTGAGACCCTAGGTTTAGATAACTGAAAAACATTCAAATGATTCCCTCCCTTTGTGAAATACCAAAAATATTATTTCCTATAGGTCTTCTTCAATAACTATCCTTTAGAAATGCATTAAATATCAAACAAAATTGTTTGTACCACTTATGGATCCTCAAGCATATTTGATTCTACATCTACTTCACCTTCACCGCCCACACCTTTGGAGTGACATAAATTCATAACATTACAAATAGGGAACATATCAATGCTTGATGGAAAAGCAATTTCATACACATTGGGAGAGAACCCCCTAGGGATTTTATAGATCTCGATTTTCATTTTTGTCCCAACTTGTGCTTCCTTCCTATTAGTTGTAATTTGGTGAGTTTATTCACCTATTATCCATCTAACACACACATCACTACCATTCACTCCCTTGCAACACACTCCTTCTCTCATCCAACCTTCTTCAAACCACTGCCTACTTGTCAACATCACCTCACTATCATCACTATGGTTGTCCTCTTTTGACTCTTGTAAAGGCAACAATGTATGTTTGACACCATCCTTATCAAAAGTGTAGGTGTTATCTCTTCTAGTATGCACCACCTTCCTTTCAAATTTCCAAGGTATACCAAGCAATACATGACATCACATACCACACTATCTTTATAACTACCAATCTAAAATTCAATAAGAGCTTTTTCATCTACCAATAACTAATGCCCTTTCTATAACCATGAAATTCTATAAGGAGAAGGGTGTTTAGTTTTGTCAAGGACTAACTTATCTACCATCTTTGTAGCCACAAGATTATTTGTACTACCACAACCAATAATTAATTTACAATACTTATCTTTTGCCTTGTATTTGGTTTTAAATAGAGCTCTTCTCTGAACTGGTCCTTGACTTTCTGTTCATGGCTTCAAAAACACTCTTTTGAATGGAAAATACTCTCTTGAATCGAGTTCTTGATTATGATGGTAAAGTGATCCCACACTTTCTTGATTTTCTTACACAATTTTATCACTCCTTGCAAGCCTTGCACATTCTTCTTGTAAAAACCTCAAGACACTCCCAACTTTTATGACCAGTATACTGGTTGCACTTAAAAAATTTACCAGGGAATCCTCTACTGTTGTTTCCACATCCTCTTCTTGATATCTCTTTCTCTTTTGTGGTTTGTCTTGTTTCCTTACTCCATGAGGGATTGACTTCTTTTTCAATCTACTTTCCTTTTTCATTGCTCACTTGTCCCTTCTTAATTGCAAATATTCAATGACTTTTGGAGTTTTTTAATTGTCTTCTCACTAATTTCTCCTCTACCTTCAATGCATATTGACATTCTTCCTTTACTGTTTTTATATGAACATACCCATTTTATCTTAGATATCGAATCACAAGCCATTCACATACTTGGCTACCTTTTCCTTATCAATTTCATACCTCCCCAAATGAATGGACAACTTGTAGATCTCTTATGTATATTCTTGTATGCTCATATAGTTATTCTTTAGATTCTTCAACTTCTTGAATAATTCCATTTCATAATTCTCTTAGCATGAATTTCCTTTCCAACTTGAGCACCATTTGACTCCACCTTGTTATTCTTGGGTCTCCATTCATTGTCTGGTCCCTTTGCAATTCTTTCCACCATAGTGCAACATGTCCTTTAAATTTTGTTTGGGCTATCTTTACTCTTTGGAAATCTTTGATTTCCTCCACCTCAAAATATTATTCCAACTTCCTATCCAATCAATCAATTCATTTGGATTTAATGTTCTAGAAAAGCTTGGCACATCTATTTTATTGCTTCTTGCAATTCACCAAGAGTCCTAAAAAAAAAATCTTCACCCATTTCTTTTGGTTGTTCTTCTTCTCTTTCATGCTCCTCGACATCACTTTCTTCTCCACGCACATAATTTCTTGCACTTCCAGTAACAAATTTTAGTTCATTTCAAATGTCCTCCCTGAGATTAGTTCTTATCATCTCTCTAAATCTCTCTAATAGCTCATCTATCCTTAGCACTCCTCTGCGAGGCAAAATTTTTAATATTCTTTCAATCAATGGTTACAATATCTCTTTCCACCAATCGATCCTGGTGCAAACTACCTCCATACAATGATATGTTGGTCCACAGAGAGAGGGGGGAGGGGGGTGAATCAGACAAAATCAAACTTTAATACTTAATACTTAGCTCACATATCCACCTGGTAGAATTGAATACAGTAATGACTGACTCACCAAATAACTTTAATAAATTAAACAACCATACATCTCATAATATGCAAATCAATCATTCAAACTCCGTTAACACCAGATTTAATAAGGAAACCCAATAAGGGAAAAACCTTTGTCATTACTCCCTCTGAGTTGATAGTTATGGTTTTGATTCAATCCTTGCTTTCTAATCATCAAACTGTTCTCCCTCATGGATAAATCTTCTGATACTATACATTCTAATACTCCTTTATGAGTAAATAGTAGCAATTCATTATCTTCCTCTTTCATCAATATCTCCCTTATGGATAAATGTCATCAATTCATTCTCTCCCTCTTTGACAACAATGCCAAAAACTCATACTCCTGAAAACTTGTTCCAGTAGTGGATTATACCTGACATGTACAAATATTCATTGCTACAGAAATGTCCACACAACTTCAGGAATCACCTAAAGTGTGTCATACTAACATCAATTCAAGAATATATATTCTAATAAAGTATAGAATTGATGCAACATGCCTCATGCTCTTAGTGTATATTGGATAGGGGAAGAACTCCTAATTTACCTCTAAGATACTCAAAAGAATCTTTTGGTAGTGGCTTTGTAAATATATCAACCAGTTGTTCCTTTGAATTCACATACTCCAACATCACATTTTTCTCTTGAACTTGTTCTCTCAAGTAGTGATACTTTATAGAAATGTGCTTGGTCTTTGAATGCATAGCCATGTTCTTTGATATGTTGATAGCACTTGTGTTGTCACAAAAATAGTTATAGGATATGAGATAATCTCTTGCATACCTTCAAGTAGTTGATTGATCCAAACAATGTTTGCACAATTCATGGCAACAGAAACATATTCTGCCTCGGCAGTAGACTGTGAAATGCAAATTTTCTTCTTCTTATCCATGTGACCAATCTTTCACCTAGAAAGAATGCTCCTCCACTAGTACTTTTCTTGTCATCATTATTTCTAGCCTAATCTGCATCAGTGTAGACTTGCAGATCAAAAGTACCTCCTTTCTTGTACAATAAAACAAAATTTCTAGTTCCTTTCAGATATCTAAAGATTCTCTTAATTGCAGACATATGTGTATCCTTAGGATTAGAAGAAAATATTGAAACAATCCCAACTGCATGTGCTATATCAGGTCTGTTGTGAACAACATGCTACAATTTACCAATCATGGAGCATTAAAGAATATTATCCACCTCTTGTTTCTCATCTTATTTTGACAATTTACATCCTGTGATCATTAGTGTTCCAACAAGCTTGGAATCTTCCATACCAAAATTTTTGAGGATCTCTTTGATATACTTAGCTTGTGTAATATAGATCCCTTCTGCAACTTGTTGTATCTGTAGACCTAGAAAGAACTTAATATCTCCAATCATTGACATTTCAAACTCTTTTCTCTTTTCATTGGCAAATGCCTTACATAAGGTGTTATTTCCTCCAAAAATAATATCATCAACACAAATTTCAGAAATTAAAACCTTGTTATCACTATCACACTTCAAATAAACATTACTATTGTCACTTGTTCTTTAAAATCCTATTTTGATTAGATAAGAGTGCAATCTCTCATACCATGCTCAAGGTGCTTGCTTCAAACCATAAAGATCTTTGTATAATTTACATACCTTGTTCTTGTTTGTGCTCTCAATGAATCCTTTAGGCTTCTCAATGTAAACTTCTTTTTCAAGTATCTCATTTAGAAATGCAGATTTGACATCCATTTGATAAACTTTGAATCCTTTGTATGCCGCATAAGATAGAAGTATTCTAACTCCTTCCAATCTAGCAATAGTGCAAAAGTCTCTCCATAATTAATACATTCTTCTTGTGCATAATCTTTGCAAACCAATATTTCTTTGTTTTTGATAACTTCTCCATTCTCATTCAGCTTGTTTTTGAAAAATCCACTTAGTACCAATAAAATTTTTATCCTTTGGCCTAGGTACTAAAGTTCATGTACTTTTTTTCTTCAATCTGATCAAATTCTTCTTTCATTGCTTTCATCCAATCTTGATTATCTAGTGCATCTTTAAATTTATTTGGCTCAAATGTAGATATCAAACATGTACTATCTCTTACCTTGCTTCTTGTCATCACTCCAACATCTTTATTTCTAATAATCTTGCTTGGGGAGGGGTGCCTTCTCACATATTTTGCTAAAATAGGCTCGGTGGGTCTTGGTGCTTCATCCTCATCACTCAGTTGTTGAGCTCTCTATTCAACTTCATCCTCAGTAGGTTCTCTCGGTAAGGTGTCAGGAACATTAGGTTGTACATATACAAACTTCTCATAATCTTCAGGTTACTTTTTACTTTCTTCATCATTATTTTCTGCAAACTCATCGATTCTCACACTTTCACTTTTCACCATTTTGTTAGTAACTTTATTCAAACACTTATAGGATTTACTCCTTGTAGAATATCCTAAGAATATCCCTTCATCCCCTTTAGAATCAAACTTTCCTTCTCTAGAATATTTCAATATGTAACATCTACTTCCAAAAACTTTGAAATAACTCACATTAGGTTTGTGTTCATACCAGATTTCATAAGGTGTTCTGTTGGTACCTTTCTTCATTTGTACTCAGTTTAATGTGTAAACAACAGTACTGATTGCTTCTCTCCTATTTTTTTGTGAAATACCTTTTTCAATCACTAGTGTCCTTGTACAATTAAGAATAGATCTATTTCTTCTCTCAGCAATACCATCTTGTTGTGGTGTCCACGGTGCTGACATCTGCCTCTTAATTCCATTTTCATTACAAAACAATGTAAACTCATCAGATGTAAACTAACCTCCTCTGTCAGATCTCAGACATTTCAGTTGTCTTCATCTTTCTTTCTCAACTCTAGCCTTGTACCACTTAAAGATTTGAAATGAATTAGATTTTTCTTTTAAAAACATTACAAACATCATTCTAGAATAATCATCCACAAGTAAAATAAAGTATATCTATCCATAGTAACTTTGAGTCCACACGGGTCTACATAAATTAGAATACACTAAATCCAAAATTCCTTGTGTAACATAAGTCTTGCTTGAAAAAATAGATTTAGTAATCTGTTAGGAATAAGGTGTCTCAACCTTGGATAATTCCTATTCTTATTATTTGTTTTGTAAAATGTATTTTCTTGCAAATAATGTAATTAAGTGTGAGTGTACATGTCTAGTTGGCATGTTGATGTGTCACTCCACTTGATGTGTCGGCATCTTGAATTGTGTGTAAGGAGATCATGGCTAAAACGGTTATGACAGATTCCTATGACACATAAGAGCTATTTCTAGGAGATTTCAATGACAGGTGAAGACATGCAAGACATGTGGCAACTGATAAAGTTGAGTGCTTTACACTCTTCCACAATCGTGGGGTGGAGAATGGTAAAACCTTAATATGGCTATCCTTGGAAGTTGCCCTAAAAAGGAAAGCGCATGATATAAGTGTTTTTTAGGGTTACAGGAAAGGATACGAAAGGAGTGTATTGTTGGCATGATCTGGGGCTACTGTATTTTGTCTTAGAGTGTCGATTATCTCCTGAAAGAACTTGCATTGCAAGTGTGTTGTAACCGTTTTTTTGAAGATAATACATTGTGCAGGTTTTGGAGTGCTGGGGTTTTTTACCGAAAGGTTTTCCCTAGGGTAAATCATTGTGTCATTCTCTATTTTTTGTATGCATGGTATGTGGCTGCAATATCATTGTT
>MU226105.1:726780-761674 GCA_018584345.1 Thuja plicata
ATCCTTTATAAGGATTGTCCTCTTTGTATTTCGATACCGAGATTGTAATTTCATTATTGTTGTTAATAGAATATCATTTCTTGCAACATGCTTTTTCAATCTCTGGCCTATCGGCCGCCATAGCTTCAAATCCTTCTCTCTTCTGTCTGTTTCATTCTGTTTATGTGATAGTCATGCATGCAGGTTTCTTGGGTAGATTGATGTTCATCAATCTCAACAGCCACCTTGTAAAGGTTTTTTTATTTTTCCTTTGAAAAATTTAAGTTTCTTTTTAGTTCATTAATCTTATTTCCTACATATTTTATCTTTTTTAGAGAATCTTTCATATGACTATTATAGTACTAGACATCATTATTTGTTGTTCCTATAATATTGTATCTCAACTAGTTTCTTCTTTAGATTATCATTGTCTCTATTTATGTCTTATTTTTTGTATATGAAGGATCATTTCAAACATATCCAATATGAAAGTGCATATGAATACTATTAGAATATCCAATATTGGGTTTTTTACCAATAGAATACCATATGAATAATACAAGTTAAAGAAACTAGATTGCGATGGTACATTTAGCTTTTTTATGGCATGGTTTTTTTAACACTTAATTTCATTGTGAAAAGTGCATTTAAAGGCATTTAAATATTCTCTTCAATTTCAATTTTTTTCATTGTAAGGTAATATGTGATGGAAATATATTGAGGCTAGGTGACTGAGAGTGGGGGGGGGGGGGGGGGGGGGGGGNGTGGGGGGGTGAATCAGGAACCAATAAAACTTATTCTCTTTTATCCTTTATTACATTGTCTAATCTAATTGCATGCATGGAACAAAAAAGCATTAAACATCCATAACACTTGACACAATATTTGGTTACCTAGAAACCTTCCAAATAGAAAGTAAAATTGGGGTGGGGATGGTACCCACAAGATTAGTACTGCAGTAATAAATTTGGCCGGTTAAGACTTACAATTGACCACTTCTAATGGCCTCCCCCATTAGGAGAAATAAGGTCTATTAGGTCCACCTTATGAAAGGATTTATACAATACAATAAAGTATGCACTCTGTTAGGAGATTTGATAAGGACTATTAAGTCGACCCTGTTAAAGGATTTCACTGATACACCTATTAGGATGAACCAGTGAATGATCTGCTATACAAATCTAATTTGCTAAATAAGATCCTTTGAAATAATATTGATCACCTGAATGTGATGGATGAGTCTCTGCTATTCCTTTATACTATTGTAGCCTTCTAATCAATCTGCCACTTCATATTTGCATATCCATACTCTTACTTCTACTATTGCTACTGCTCAATTTGGATAACAAAGTATGTTAGATATATATATATATATATATATTAGATATATATATATATATAATTTGAATCAATTATCTTCATAAGTCAGCTACTTAACATATTTAATTATTATCAAACAATATGACCTAAGTTGTCCCAATGCTAATACTCGGGTCCAGTAATCCACTCGGGTGATATACTGACACTCGGGTGACATAGTGAATTGGAAAATCTGGCACTCGGTTAACACTGGGTGCTCGGGTCACATTGATCACTCGGAGATGATAACTCGGGTAACACTGGTGACTCGGGTGATATTATTTTTAACTAACTGCTCAATCAACACTGAAATTGCTCAAGTTACACTTCAAGCTGCTGGCTCGGTCAACACTGTAATCATATAAATGACTAAGTGTTTTGGCACTAATTGAAAACATGTCTTTCCATAAGGTCAATAATCTCCCGCTTTGGCATTAGTGACAAAAACACTTATCATACCAAAAAATTCTGATCAAATTGCTAAGTCAAAACTCCCCCTTACCATGTGCTTGGCCATTTTCTCGGGTTTGACTGTTGCTCTGCAACTCAGTTACAACTGACTCTATTTTTTTATTTTTCAAAACTATTTTGGTAACTCTGTTATATATATATATATATATATATATATATATATATATATATATCTTCTTCTTTGTACATGTATTTCCTCATATATATACAAATTCTATCTTTCCCCCTTGTATACAAATTCTAACTTTCCCCCTTGCTTTTGACACAAATTCCAAAAAGTATATCTACAAGGTAATTCCAAAATATGAGAGGAAATCACAATGTACCTTCAAAGTTTGAGACAAAGTCTTGTCCCAATGGTCTTGCAACACCTTTAGGATGTGCAACTCAATCTAAATTTTTGCAGACAACACCATCATAAGCTCTACAACTGAAAATTTGTTATCATGGATGAGCGTTTTTGCATGAGCAATATGTTTCTGGATGACATCCATATGAGGAAGGAGTTGGCTCTGTATAGCTATTAGGGATTCCCTTGTTCTTGGTTCTTCCCTTAGTAGCTCTGCTTACAGATCAGTCAGATACTTGATCTTTACAAAATGTGTTGAACTTGAACTAGGATCAAGTGCTAACTGGTTTGCACTTGTCTTCAAGTCAGTGTCAATCCTTGTCAGCTTGTATTTTATTTCCATGGTAAAGTTAGAGGTGTCACTCAACTTTACAAATAATACCACAAAATTATTCACAGTGGTTTCTAGAGAGCTAATGATAGTGGTTAGCTTCACCTGATCTATTGCAATCTTTCCTGCAACATTCTCTAGAACCTTATTCTCAAATTTTCTTTCTGCCTTTTGCAGTAATTTCTCCTGACCACTAAGATCATGATTAAACTTGTGAACTATGTCAACAAGTTGGTCCATTATGGAATCATCCTCATTGATTTTGATCTCTAGTGAATCAATGAAAATACCTTTGATGTCTTGTAGAACTCTGTTTCTTTTCTTCTTTGCTCGGAGCTTCTATTATTTTTCTCTTTTCTTACATAGCTCCCCAAGGATGTCCATCTTCTCGGCTATCAGGCTGGAAAGATCCCAATTTGGAATCATAATATCTTCCTCAAGATCAACTTCATCAGTTATTGTTTCCTTTTCTTTACCTTTGACCTTGGGATTAGGTGAAGGAATGATTTCCTTACCTTTTCCAACCTCATCCTTCTCCTCAGTGTTTAGTTGGAGTAAGTCATTATCTTTTAATGCACCAATTGCAGAATCAATGCTAACTATAGAAAAATTCACAATGTCCTTCTGTGACTCAGTTAGGCTTGGCCCAACAGTAGGTAGAGCCTGGTGCTTGGTTCCTACTAGTCCTGATGTAGACTCTGTGACCTTTTCCTTGCTTAGAGATAAGATTTTATAGATAGGTGATTGGGGCAGGGATGCCGTCACTTCTACTGCTATCTATTCATCATTAGATTCTTCAATGGTCTAAACCTCAGGTAACTCTTCATCTTTAACCTATACATGAGGGTTTGTACTCTATTCCTCTGTCTTATCATCTCCCTTGTCAATGAAAATTGACTTCCATGTCTTTGTTGTGGACTACACAATAACCTCTATTTTCTTGCTCAAAATTTGAAAAGTCCTAAACCTTGGAGTGTGATTAATCTCATACCTAGTCATAGCATCTTTTACCTCTTTATCAATAATAGTAGGCATGACTTGCTTCAAGGTTTTTTTTCTGATGTCTTTTTCAATCTAAACTAAATTGTGCCAGTGAATGGTGATTGCCTTGAGAAGGTATTCAGTCATATGGTTTTTCAATTCAGATGGATCATACTTCCATCTTGCCATATTCTCTACTAATGCATCCTCAATCATCCTTTTCTCATCCTTGGTTCTGGAAGCATACTTCAATGATTTGATAGATCCCATACCATTACCTCCTTTCAATTCTTCAATCCTCTGCTCAAATGTAGGTGGTGGCTTCTTGAATGTGACCATGTCTTCTTCTTCATCTTCTTTAGGCATTGTCAATTTTCTTCTAGATCTTTTGGGTTTGCTTGTAGTGAAGACAGGGGTAGAGATTTTTTGTGTTTTCTTGGGGGCTAGCCTCTTCTTCTTCTTAGGAGGCTCTGCCTCTACCTCTTCCTCTTCTTTATTAGGTTCATCTTCTTCTATCTTTATGTCATCTCCTTTTCTTTCAATGATTGAAGGAGGAGAGTAAGATGATTTGCCATATTTCTTTCCAAACTTCTCTAATCTATTCTTTCCTCTCTTCAAGATTTTAGGAATCTCAATTTCCAAAGACATTATTACCTTAGCTTCTTCATAAGTACCAAAATATGGTGCTTTAGGATCAATAGGTTCATTTACAAGAGCTTCAATAATGTCTCTTGTCTCATCAATGTTAATCTAATATGCAAGAGGTTTCACCCATGCAACCCTAGGCTTGACTACTTGAATGTATACTTTGTCACAGTCAACTAGAAAGAAAATATCATCCTTATAGTCCTCTACCAATTGTTTTGGAATTCTGTATCTATTATGCATTTTCTCTCTAAAGATTTCAAAGTAAGCATCCATGATGCTTTCAAAATTATCTCCCAATTTTGCTATAAATTCATTTATCTGATAGACTATAGGTCTGTCCTTTTTCCATACAACTATGCCTTTTGAAGGGAAAAAATTTTGAAGATAAAAGAATATGCATACCAAGAGTGAACCGAACTTACACGGATCGGCCATGCTCTCCATTTTTTTTCTCAGTTGGATGAGTTGCAACTCGGTAAGGTCGAATGATAGATTGTTTTTCACCACTTTGTATGCAGAGTCCATAGCCTCACATGGTACACTATTTGGTCAGCTTGAACTGTATATCTTTTGTGCAATCACATGAATTCCAAACATAAGCTCCATGTCAGTAACTCCATTTAATTTCATACCTCTTCCATCCCAATTGGAAAGAGTCTTCTTGGCTTGTTCATCTCGAGGTAGGGTTTTAGTCACTTTAGGTTTGTCGAGCATTGGGTACCCTGTCACTCAGTGTACCATCATCCTAGTGATCTTAACTGGCTACTCCAACCAGATTTGCATGTCGTGAACACGACTCAGAAAAAACCTAATCTACTTTATTTGAAAGTTTTTTGGCATATGAAAAATGTGGGTTAAACCATTGAATTCGAGGTGCTTGTGTTCTAGATTCATATTCCCATCCAAACAAAGTGCTTCATATGCTTTGTTCAGCTCCAATGTGCCTAGCTATTGAATGTTGCAATGATAGAAACTTTGAATGTTGTGAATCAACAGTACCTTAGGAGGAATTCAGGAATGGTCTCCCATCAGATCTGTCTCCTCTACAATCACTAGATGAGGTTTAAACTTTGGTGGTTCAAAAACAACATTCCTTACTAACATCTTGGATCCCTTCTTAACCTTGCTACTAGATGAAGATGCCATAACGCTCAAAGGATTGATGAAACTTAGCTGCAACTAAAACTTTCAAACACAAATTTGCTCTGGGATCGCTATAAGATCTTAATCACTCTGTAAACTGTAAACAATAACCCTTTGATTTCACCATTTATGAGAAATTTCATCATAGGTTTTCATTAAATGATCCATACATAATAGTTTTCATAGCTTGGGTAGTTCTCCCAGACTTACTCGGAAGCTCAACAAAAACTAATATTTGCATCTTTGAAACCATTCAACCTGACTTAACTCGGTTAATCCTGAGTAACTTAGTTGTAATTAAGCTCCTAAATCGGTTAGAACCATAATCTATCCTAGTGCATCAATATGCAGATTTGGACTTTCTAGCATATCTAGAACTGATGTATGATGGATTGTATGCATAGTTCCAGTTGTCTCCTTGCATATTTATTCGTAGATGGTGGATCCAACCAATTCATTGTTTTGGGTTCCATTTGATCCTTCATTGTTTTGGTCTGAATTATCAGCAGTCTTCCTTACCCACTGCTAGCTCATCTGAGTTCTGATTTCAGAAACTTTTGTTGTGCCTTTCTCAAAACTAGTACCCATTTTTTCTTTTTTCATGCAATTCTTGCTTAGATGACCGAGTTGTTTACACACATAACATCTCTTAGTAGGATTCATTTTTCTGAGATGATTCTTTGCAAAATTTGCACCAATGTGCCCATATTTACCACAATGACAACATATTCTCCATGTGTTGTAATCCCAACCAAAAATTTCTTTAGCTAGCTGTTCAATAGGGTTCCACTTCTTAGTTTAGCACTCGGAAGAATAATGACCTTGTTTGTTGCAATTGAAACACTTTCCTTCAAACTTAGGTTTCTCAGTGCATTCACTTGCCCCATGTCCATGTTTGTTGCACCTATAACATTTACCATTAGAATTTGACTTTCCATTGCTCCAACACTTATTTGATGTATGCCCTAAATTACCACAATGATTACATGTAGGTTTCTTGTTCTTTTGAACTCCTTGCTGTGAGGATTCACCTTGTTCAGTATAACCTAATCCAGTCTGTCCATGATGTCTAAATTGACTTTTTTTTGTCAACTGATCGATTCTTACTTGTGAATTCATAATATTCTCATTGGTTTGTTTTTTAGTATTGAGATCATTTTGCAATCTTTCATTTTCATTCCTCAGATTGATAACTTCTTGATCTGCACTATTGAGTTGATTTATCATATCTGCATGCTAAAGTGACAAATGATGGGTTTCATTTTATTTTTCCTCTAATCTTGTACTTAGAAATA
The DNA here is from genome assembly GCA_018584345.1 of Thuja plicata. Classification (NCBI taxonomy): domain Eukaryota; kingdom Viridiplantae; phylum Streptophyta; class Pinopsida; order Cupressales; family Cupressaceae; genus Thuja; species Thuja plicata. Next base: position 733,337 of record MU226105.1, read on the forward strand.
TTTTTTCTCCTTGTGCCACATCTCTGCCATTTTTTTCTTGGTTCTTTTGTTCCATGACTTCACATATTCTGATTGAATGAATTTCGTGTTCTCTCTTCAACTTTCTAACTTCTTCATGTAAATTGAGATTCTTTGCAAGTAGGTCTTCAATGGATGCATCAGCTTCTTTAGAAATTATTTCTTTGCATAAATCTTCAATTCTTTCTTCTTTGTAATTTTTTTCATTCATTTTTACTGCTAAATCTTTTCTTCTTTTCAAGGAAAGAGAGAGTTGCTCCTTGAGTTTTCTGATTTGATCCATGACCACTTGTAGATCTAGCTTTTCATTTTCGATGGCTTTCTCCAGTCTATATATTTCCATTGCCTCTGATCTTTTCTCAAGATTTTAACCTTCTAATAAGAGAACCTAAGCTCTGATACCAATTGTTGGAAATATATTGAGGCTAGGTGACTAAGAGGGGGGGGGGGTGAATTAGGAACCAATAAAACTTATTCTCTTTTATCCTTTATTAGATTGTCTAATCTAATTTCATGCATGGAAAAAAAAATTATTAAACATCCATAACACTTGACACAATATTTGGTTACCCAAAAACCTTCCAAATAGAAAGTAAAACTGGGGTGGGGATGGTACCCACAAGATTTAGTACTACAGTAATAAATTTACTTGGTTAAGGATTACAATTGACCACTTCTGATGGCCTGCCCTATTAGGAGAAATAAGGACTATTAGGTCCACCTTGTCAAAGGATTTATACAATACAATAAAGTATGCACTCTGTTAGGAGATTTGATAAGGACTGTTAAGTCCACCCTGTTAAAGGATTTTGCTGATACAACTGTTAGGATGAACCAGTGAATGATTTTCTATGCAACTCTAATTTTTTGAATAATATCCTTTAAAATAATAGTGATCACCTGAATGTGATAGATGAGTCTCTGATGTTCCTTTATACTGTTGTAGCCTTCTAATCAATCTGCCAATTCATATTCGCATATCCATACTCTTACTTATACTATTGCTACTGCTCAATTTGGATAATAATGTACCTTACATATATATCTTATCCTAATCAATTATCTTCATAAGTTGACTACTTAACATATTTAGTTAGTAACAAACAATATGAACTAAGTTGGCCCAATGCTGATACTTAGGTCTAGTAATCCACTTGAGTGATATACTGACACTCGGGTGACACAGTGAATTGGTAACTCTGGCACTTGGTTAATACTGGGTGCTCAAGTCACATTGAGCACTCAGAGATGATAACTTGGGTAGCACTGGTGACTCAGGTGATACTGTTTTGAACTAACTTCTCGATCGACACTGCAACTACTCAGGTTACACTTCAAGATGCTCACTCATTCAACACTGTAATCATATAAATGACTAAGTGTTTTGGCACTAATTGACAACATGTCTTTCCATAAGGTCAACAATATGTACATTATATATTCATCATTTAGTAATTGTAAATTTACATGTTTCTATATATGCAGGTTACCTTCATATATAATTACACATATAGTATCATGGATGAGGTTGTCATAGAGGACCTTTTAGGTCAAATTCCTCCTCCTCCTCCACCTCCACCTCCACCTTTACTTCCACCCCCTCCACCTACACCTACACCTCCACAATGTCCAGGTTCAAAGGACTTGTCTCACTTGCAATCCAATATGATGTAGAACATAAATGTAATCTTAGAGAATATTAATACCATCAAACATGAGCCACATCCCCCACCACACTAATTGTGCTTTGTAGATTCCATGCAATCTATTGTGGATTTTGTCAAATCAATTGATTTTGAGCTTTATATTTCCCAGCGATGGAGAGAGGAGAGACATGTTTTCTATGTTGATGACCTCTCTTATAAAGGGGCCAATAATCTGAAAGTTACAAAAGCCCATTTAACCCTCTTTTCTGAAAACCCAAAGACTAAAGAACAAATTCCTCAAAATAAGAAAACAATTTCTATTAGGTGGTGCACACACTCACATATTAGTGCACATTTTTGGGATCGGTGGTGGGTGGTATTTGACCATCTACCACACGCTAATCATGATGTGACATTATATTTTTTGAGAAAATTATAGGTTAAATTTGAATTGGGTAAAAAACCCATTTACTTTGACATCAAAGAATTTTTGGGGGTTGGTGGTTGTGCACCACAAGATAGACCAGGGGCATGTGTTACTAATGTGGCTTGACATAATGTGTTTGATTCTCCCTATGTTTCTCCTCTTACACTACTTATACCAACATGTGTTTAGTGATATAGTAGTGCTTTCTACACTTGGTTCATTGAATTCCCTTTTCAGAAATCTGAGTGAGGAGACGATGCAGATGAGGAGTTCCCCCAACACACTGCATTATTACACAAGTTGCAGGGAGATATTTGTGAGTGGGAGTGATCCTACCTCTTATTATGCATCTAATAGAGGAGACAACATCACATCATATGTCTATTTTGTCTACATGACGGATGATCATCCTACAGAGGTAAATTAATATAAGTCATTAATAGAAAAATATAATTTGTGCATTATAGAAAATTATATATATATATAACATTTTGATTTTTTGGTGTACAAAGGATGGCTGATCCTATGCATATACCACTATGTGCTTGAGCAACTGTTATAATTTTTCATCCACACCAAGAGATATTGGCACACCATTCATGATATGCACATTGATCTATACATTTAATTACATTTAAAATAAAGAATTAAAAATCAAGTTTAATAATGTGTGATATACGTTTTTGCAATTGTAGGGTATTGGATTGTCTAAGGTTGTCTCCACTTCGCATCCTGGGTTGTCAATCATGGTAGAGAATCAAATACCCATAATATGTTTTTTTTTCTATAATTTTCAAGTGTTTATATACTTACTAATATGTACAAATTTAATTCATGCTTTATCATTTGACATGTCAATAATGTTCTTATCATGTATGTTTTTAGGTAGACACTACCATTAGGATTGGTATTTCTGGTAGGTTGTGTGAAATGTAGTTGTCGTCATTATCATTTGAGGTCATTGATTAAAATTAATTTACAATATCTAATTTGTAGGTCTTTTATAGGTATTATCAAAATTGACCCACTTGAGTATAATATTTTGTAATGTTTTTTGTACAGGATTTTACTGCTACTACTTTTGTTTTTGATGAGAGGGGATCTTCACATCCCTTAGAGGATATTTCTAACCAAACTCATGTGGAAATTCAAATGTTCATTATTTGGTTAATAAAAAGTGAATCATACATCAAATTTCAGTCATAGACATGTCTACTCATGTGTTCTTTTTTACATGTACAAGATGATGCAGCTACTCATCATACATTGGACACACAAAATGATGTTGCTAGCAAGCGTACTTCACATGTAGAGTAGATAGAGTAGGATGGTACACCTTAGTCACCTTCACATGGAGTGATGAGGATTGTGATCATATTTATGATCAGAGTTAGATTGCATGCTATCTATTTGAATTTCTCATTTTATTAAATTGACTTACTTTATTTCATTTACATGTTATTAGGACTCTTTATATTCATTCATGGACTTATCATGTTATCATGAATTTTTATGTTGTTACATGGAATTTTTATCATGCTATCAAGGACTTGTTATGTTATTATCTTGGACTCGTTACGATGGAACTTGTTATGTTATTATGCTATGTTATTATCATGGACTTGTTACGATGAGACTTGTTATGTTATTACCATGGACTTGTTATCATGTAATTATCAGAGCTCTAGTTTCTACACTAGGAACTCTGGGAAGTGTATGCTCATTAGGTTGTGTCTATCTTAAACATGAAACTAAAACATAGACATACTACACATTTGTTTGGATGTATTTCTTTATGGTTTATTCATTCTTTAGTTTATGTTTCAAGCTTTGTGGTGAGATTTATATTTATCTCTATTTGTTTCAAGAATTATGCCTGAGACACAAGCAGCTAGAAGTCGTGGTAAGGGTAGGTCCGGTTCCCTTGGGGGAGGGCGACAGGCTAGCTCCTCCACTAGTGTTAGACACGAGAGGGAGAAGCATCAGGACAAGGGTGAGAAGATGAGGGAGAATCAAGATGAGTCTGGGGGTTTTTATATTAGGCAGATTCTTTAGGCCATCTTAGATCGCCTTCCTGAGAGAGCTAGAGTGGAGCGAGAGGCATCTCATCACTCCCAGTAGGAGGAGAGAGAGAGAGAGATCTAGGAGCCCTCATGGGAGGACTATATCAGTGGATCCAATAGTGGTTGCAGCCAACCACATGAGAGACCTGATGAGAGGAAAGGCTATTCCTTTTGCTGGAGAGGATTCTGGTTTAGAGGTAGAGACCTGGTTGATTGCATTGGATAGAGTATTCACAATGCATCCCTTTAGTAGTAATACTAAAGTGAGATACACTGTCATGTAGTTGACTCATTTTGCAGCTATCTCATGGAAGATAGAGGAGCAGAAGCTTGGACTCTGGATGGACACTATTACTTGGGAACTCTTTCTTGAGAATTTCAGAGAGAGGTTCCTATCTTATTAGTGGAGGCAACAGAGAGCTAATGATTTTCATAACCTTAGATAGCTGACATTGACTGTGGAACAATACAAGCGTCATTTTTACGAGCTCAAGCAGTATTTTGGATATAGTGAGGATACCACTTTGTTGGTACAACATTTTGTACGAGGGCTTAACGCTTGCATTGTAGGTGACGTGAAGCTCTTTGAGCCATCGGACCTGCAAGATATGGTGATTAAGGCTACTTTATCAGAGGCAAACTTGGCAGTACGCCATGGAGGTAGACAGGGTGGTCAAGCTAGTGGAGCTTCTGGAGTAGGCTATAGAGGTAACTAGTTGCAGGGCATTGGGAACTTCAAAAAGCCATCCAATTATTATAGAGGCAATCAGAACCAGAGCCAGAGTCAGCATCAGCAGTAGACTGCACCTCCTACCTAGAGTGGCAAGGGTGTGAGGAGTGGACAGTGCCATAGGCATAATTAGTCCAATCGACCAGCTCAAAGCGCACAACCTAGTGCGAGTCATGGGAGTGTCCAACAGTCTAGTGCACCCTCCAATGGGAGAGGCAACTTCAGAGGCACAGGGTGTTTCACCTATGGTCAGCTTAGCCACATTGCGGTGAATCATCTGTAGAGAGCACCACAGTTTTATACAGAGAGGCTAGCAGCCTTAGAGCCTACTGTAGGGGGAGGTTCACATAGAGTTTTTGCAGCTCTTGATCAGAGGCAGGCAAAGCATCAGGGAACAGTCATTGAGACTTCAGGTACTATTCAGGGTACTTCCATTTCTATATTATTTGATTCAGGAGCGACTGACTCTTTCATTTCACCTTTCCTTGTTGAGCATTATGGGCTAGTGGCTACAAAGCAAGCATTAGGTTGGCAAGTGGAGTTAGGCTCAGGGGCTAGGGTAGCTACAGATTCCTTGGTTCATGGTTGTAAACTGAACCTAGGGAAGTTCATTACCTCAGTTGACCTACGTGTGATTCCTTTGGGATCATATGGGGTTGTCTTAGGAATGGAATGGTTGGGAGCTCAAGGAGCTAAGATTGATTGTAGGGAGAAGATCATCCTTTGCAAGGATGATGCTGGTAGTGAGTGTCGCATTATGGGGATTCCTCGACCCATATCTCTTCGCATGATATCCGCTATGCAATTGAAGCAATGTATGCAAAAGGGATGTTAGATGTATGCAATATCCATGTACAAGTTAGACGGTATGGAAAGCAAAGTCAAAGCTTTGGATCATCCCATACTTTAGGAGTTTATTGATGTATTTCTTGATGAGATTCCAGCTATGCCACTGAAGCATGACATAGAATTTCGCATAGAGCTTGTGCCAGGAGCGGAGCCTATTTCTAGAGCACCATATCGTATGGCTACTCATGAGTTGAGTGAGTTGAAGCTACAGTTAGAGGAGCCATTGGCAAAGGGGAGAATTCTCCCTAGTGTTTCTCCTTGGGGTGCACCTATCCTCTTCATGAAGAAGGATGGATCCTTACGCTTGTGTATCAACTACAGACAGTTGAACAAGGTAACGGTCAAAAATAGGTACCCATTGCCACACATTGATGACTTGTTTGACCAGATCAAGGGAGCCAAGGTTTTCTCTAAGATTGATCTGAAGTCAGGATACCACCAGTTATGGATTGAGGACGCTGATATCTATAAGACAGCTTTCCGTACATGCTATGGACATTATGAGTTCATAGTGGTTCCATTTGGGTTGACAAACGCTCCATTGGTGTTCATGTATTTAATGAATGGAGTGTTTTGAGAGTACCTAGATCGCTTTGTGCTCATCTTCCTGGATGATATATTGATCTATTCTAGATCCATGGAGGAGCATGAAGAGCATCTTTGATAGGTTCTGGAGTGTCTTAGGAAGAATCAACTTTATGTTAATCCGGAAAAGTGTGATTTCTTCCAGACTAAGGTTCAGTATCTTGGTCACGTCATTTCAGGAGAAGGTATCTCTGTAGATCCTTTGAAGATTCAGGCGATTATGGATTGGCCAGCACTCACTAGTGTGTTTGAGGTGTGCAGTTTCATGGGTCTTGCGGGATAGTACCATAGATTCATGCAGAACTTCTCTAGGGTGGCTCATCCTATTACTTCTTTTCAGCGGAAAGGGAAGAAGTTTGTATGGACAGAGAAGTGCGAGGAGGCTTTTCAGAGTCTCAAGGTGTGTTTGACTAGTGCACCTGTCCTAGCTATGCCTGATCTAGTGGGGGATTTTGTTGTATGCACTGATGAATCATTAGAGGGTATTGGAGTGGTTCTCATGCAGGATGGGTGAGTGATTGCCTATGAGTTTTGCATACTCAAGGATCATGAGCTCAACTACCCTACTCATGATCTGGAGCTAGCAGCGGTTGTCCATGCTTTGGTATGATGGAGGAATTTTCTTTTGGGACACTGATTTGAGCTTCATAGAGATCACCGTAGCCTTCAGTATATCTTCACCCAGCCTAATCTGAATGCTAGACAGAGAAGGTGGATGGAATTCCTTTGTGAATATGACTTTGAGATAAAGTATATTCAGGGGAAGGAGAACGTGGTTGCTGATGCATTGAGTCGCAAGCGACAAGCAGTTCTAGCATTGACTCTTAGTGTGGATTTGAGGAGTAGGATACTCTAGTCACTTCCTAGAGATACATTGTATCAGGAGGTGAAAGCTGAGATAGAGTCAGGGAGACCATTAGAGGGTAGATTCTTGGGATATGTTTTGGAGACAGATGGTCTTCTATGTCATATGGGCCAAATCTATGTACCACTATTGAATGATTTGTGTACATTAGTGTTATCCAAGGCTCACCGTGCACCCAATTCGGCACATCCCGGTGTCAAGAAGATGCACACAGATCTTCGATAGCTCTATCATTGGGCTGGAATGAAGAGGGAGATTGCAGACTTTGTGGCTAGATGTTTAGAGTGTCGGAGGGTCAAGGCGGATCACCAACATCCAACAGGGCTTCTTCAGCCTAATCTCATTCCATCATGGAAGTGGGACATCATATCTATGGATTTCATAGTTGGATTGCCTATGACTCCTCCCAGAAATGATGCTATTATGGTGACCGTTGATCAGTTGACCAAGGTGGCTCATTTCTCACTGATGAGATCATCTTACATAGCAGCTTCTGTAGCCTGAGTCTTCATGCAAGACATTGTGATACTTCATGGCATTCCTCTCTGTATTATATCAGATCAAGATCCTATTTTTACCTCAGCCTTTTGGACATCTTTACAGCACGATTTAGGTGCTCAGCTAAATTTCAGTTCAGCGTATCATCCCGAGACTAATGGTCAGATAGAGTGGGTGAAACAGGTTCTAGAGGACATGTTGAGGATGTATGTCATGGATAGACAAACTCACTGGGAGGACTACTTGTACCTAGTGGAGATTGCATATAATAATAGATATCATAGTTCCATTGGCATGGCACCTTTTTAGGCGTTGTATGGCCATCCTTTTCGTACACCTTTGAGCTAGGACAGATTGGAGGACCGTATTCTTCTTGGTCCTGAGATGCTTCGTGACATGGAGCAGTAGGTAGTGAGGATTCGTGAGCATTTAGTGACTGCATAGGATAGACAGAAGAAGTATGTAGATGCTCACAGGGTGGATAGGTAGTTTTTAGTTGGAGATAGAGTGTTCCTGAGAGTGCACCCACGGAAGATTCCAATCCATTATGGAAAGGTTTTGAAGTTGGCACCTCATTTTGTGGGACCGTTTGAGATCCTAGAGAGGATAGGACCAGTTGCTTATCGACTTGCTTTTCCACCTGGCCTTTCACGTATCCATGATGTTTTTCATGTTTCAGTTCTTAGGAGATATATACCTGACATTATGCATGTACTTGATTGGAATGCATTACAGGTCAAGGATGGGCAGCTGGCTTTGGAGCCAATACGTATTCTGGAATAGCGGGGTGTGACCCTCAAGGGTCACACCATAGAGTAGGTAAGGGTCTAATGGGACCCAAATGATGAGTCTTCAGTGACTTGGGAGGATGCAGCTAGATTACGGGGTTTATATCCCTACTTGTTTACAAGCTTCCAGGAGTAAGCCTAATCCTAGGGGGGGTGGATGTAATACCCACTCATGTTCTGCTTTTTAGTTTGTGATGCCATACTCTTTTAGGCATTGGTTCTAGTTGATTGGCCAGATTATTTTAGGTTAATTTCATGAGAGCTATTATTCTTTCAGTTGATGGTGACTATTGTTTATGATGTTATGGTTATTATCAGGATGTGATGATTTATGTTTCAATTATGATGTACTTACCCCATACTTGCATGTGTATGGTTATCATGTTTATGTATCTGTTTGCATGTTGTTGTGGTAGAGGATGGAGACGTAGTTACTTGCTTCGGCGAGATCCACACGTTCGATCGATCCCTATCATTGATTGCGATATTATATTATGTATGTACATGCGTGTTCTTTGATGACAGGATTGTAGGTACAGGGCATCATCTTCCCTAAATTGGCAGGAGTGAGCGTACCCATAAATATTCATCTCAATGGTAAAGAGGGGAGGTAACATACAGATCCAAAACCCTAACCTAAGCTTAATCATCCTAATGTAGGATGAGTTTCAATATGACTACCTTATCCAGATTTGTCTAAGTTGACAGAATTTGAATACCTTCTCTCTTGAGTTTGTGTGTGTATTGCTTGATTATAGTTTCATGTGTTTTTTTTTGGATTATTGAGTGATTTGCCATGTTTAATGAATTAATGGATTATAGTTGAATTGATTATTAATTATATCCTAAGTTTATTTTAAATAATTAATTAAATTGAAATATTTGAATATTTTGATTTAATTAAATATTTAATTGAAAAACTATATTGCATGTGCTTATATGATTAATTAAATAATTAAATATTTGGTTGCATGCATTATTGTGACATAAATATTTAATCTATTTAATTAAATATTTTATTAATTACATGTGCATAATTGTGTTGAAAAAGTATTTCAAATTCAAAAGATCTTAACTTGTAATTAGGAGTCAAAGTTGAGTTGTGGCAATAAAGCTTATTTTATTTAATTAATTTGGATTTACTTTCAATTTTCAAGTTGAGTTATTTTAGGGATTGACTTGGGAGTTGTCATTCACCTTTGCATGTTTAGGGGAATTTGAATCTCTTTAGGGGGAATTGGTCATTCATTCTCTGCTAACAGGTTTTTGAGAATTAGAGAGCTCTTGGTGATTTTGGGGGTTTTTGAAGAATTGTGGATTGTTGTGGATCTTGGTTTTTATGAAGTTTTCAGAATTTTCTACTGCTTGTGTGTGTGTGTGTTCGGATCTACATTGTCGCCAGATCTATGGTTGAATTGGGCTTGAGGGTTTCAGATCTACTTTCATCCTCCAAGCTACATTCTTCTGTTTCTTGCATTGGATTAAAGGTAGGTTTCATTTGCCTTGTATGGATTCAATTTCATAGATCTGAGGTTTTCTGTGTTGTTTTAATGCATGTCCTTAAATTTGGCCTTTAAATGGCTTATGGGTGTTTCTATGTTTTTGGGTGTTTCTAGAAACCCTAGATCTATACTTCTTTAGTTTTCTATATTCTTAGCATCATAGGGTTATGCTGTCGAAATTTCGGGAAGAAATTCCCTCTAGATCTCTTAGAAAATGAAAAATTAAACTCTTTGTATAGTTATACTATAGGAGAAAAATTAAATTTATCATTAATTGATGTTTCATTGTTTTTCAGGGTTTTGGAGGAGCTTGGATCTATGGTTTTCGTAATTATATATTCCCTGTTATAGTACAGACATGCTGTCAAAATTTCGTACTTAGATCTCTTATTAAACTCCTATAAATCAAAAAATAAATCTTGCCTATAGTCTTAACTATAGAGGAATGAATTAATTAATTCCTATGTATTTTTCATTGCTAAAAGTTAAATCATTTGAAAAAAACCCAGTCTCTGTGTGAAAAGTAAAAAAAAAAAGATACCAGAAAAGGAAGAGTAAACAAAAATTATCCCTCACCTTTCCAAAAATTCCGTTTTCGGATTTAAATAAATAAATAAAAAATACTTTAAAAAAAACAAATCATGAAGCAAAAGAGCGCTGTGTATTTGTTTTGAAAGTTAAAAAAAAAATTATTAATTAGTTTGGGGGAGGGGGGGAAGTGGGACCCCATTCCCACTTCCCAACCCCCGCGCCATAAAAGGGCGCGCAGCACTGACGCTGTAGGGGGGCCGGCCGAACGCATTCTGCGCCGGTGGCAATGTAAGGTGATGGGTGGGGGGAAAAGACCGCGTGGGTCTCCCCCCTCCCCCCCATGTTTGTTGTTATATTTTATTTAAAAAAAATTCATTGTAAATTTAATTTTTTTATTATATTACGGAAGTTAGTTTTTAATTAGTTGTTTTTTTTGTAATTGTAAATTAATTAATATTTTTATTATTATAAATGTGTAATTGTTAATTTATACAATATTGAATTAATATAAGTTTGTTAATAAAATTTATTATTAATTTATATTGATTTTAAGTTTATATTATATTTAGTATTAAATTTTAATTTACATATATAATTGGTGTGTAGTTGATAATTTTTATTTGACAAGTATTTAATCAGTTTTAAATTAGTGTAGTTAGGATTGATTCTTTTAATGGGGTGATTATTAGATTTAATTAGTATGGGTTGATTAGCTAAGGGGGGGGGGGAAAGGAAAAGATCATGTGAATTTGTAATTAATATATATTCCCTTAGTTAAATTGATTTAACTAATGTATTGGTTATTTTAATTAGTTCATTTAGGATGCTAGGGGTAACCTCAAATGGATTTAAATTTCAACGACATTAATTAGGTTAGATTAAATTGTAAATTGGATTTATTAATGGTTGATACATGAGTTTATTTTATACGTATGGGTGAATTATTTAGATGAAAATGTATACTCACTTATGTTCATTTTTCAGTCCTTTAGGACGTTTTGGTCTATGCATTTGTGTGGTTCTTTGTGCTTGTATATGTTGTTATCTAGGACATTAGATGACCTAGGATGTATACAGAGGCTGGGGGGAGTGTTTATTATTTCTATTACTTCATGGCGTGTGTGTTGTCAGATATTACCCTAAACTGACCATGATGACCCTTTCGATTATGTACCTGTGTGTGTACCTATATGTGACCGTTTCTGATTGTGTGGGGTACTGGATTTGGGGTACACTAGGGTTGTGACCTATGCTAGATCTTTTAGGATCTTTGAGCCTAGGGTAGGTTACCTAGATGTTTAGTAGGAGGTGGCTTGCAATAAGTTCCGTGTCTGTAAGAGACTACTGGATTGCTTATTGTGGAGTTTCTTAATAAGTGATAACTAAAGACATATTTGAGAGATTAAAATGAATTAATAAGATGTGTCTTCACCCATTCTTGAGTGCTAGTATAGAGGCTAAGATGGTGTTGAGAAGATGTCAGTTGCCCTGCGAGGTATCTGACATAGTTAGTGGCCTTGTCAGTATGAGAGGACATTAGCTCCATGTATGGTCACTTAGGTGCTGAAATTCATTGTGATTATCTGGGCTAAACTTAAGGGTAGACATGCATGATGACACCTTCCTTTACACATGCTAGTTTTCCTACATTGTCAGTTGCCTCTGGATTAGCGAGTCTTACCTTTTATGATGATTAGTACACCGGATTAGAGAGCTATCAGGATCCCTTGCGTAGTGGTTATGCCTTGTTGGTTTTGGATATCTAATTGGGATATGTTGATATCTCCTTAGCACGGTGGGGTGGACCTTTATGGTTCCACATGGACGGGTGGTAGTGATTCTTTATCCATTGAGATTCAACGTCCTTCTACCAGGTGCTTGATGGTTCTTTGCGGATGAGCTCTTTATGTTCCTTCATCATTTATTATGTAATTTCATTATTGTAATATTGTATTAGAGTATCGCATGTGATACCTAATTTGGAAATTGTAATAGTAAGTAGTTTAGAGTGATTACCACATACCCTGCAACATGTGCAGTGGATGTGAGTTTATGGTGGCTTCATGGTTACCCATGAGGATTGTAATTATGATTATGTAAGTTGTATTTGATATGTTTAATCAGATGGAATCTTTTGTTATATTGATTAGTTGTATTTTGCTTTAAGTAATTCAACGTCACGGGACCCTTGAGTCGTGTAATCTATGTGAGTGTAAGACATGTGTATAAATGGTAATCGCTTCTGCATGATTGTATGATTCTTTATGTTAACTTAAAAAAAATAAAAATTATTCAGCACACATAGTGACATGTTCTAGGTTAATCTCTCTTGGGTTCCCTGGCGGGGCGTTACAGTAATCAAGACTTTTTATGTTATTATCATGACTTGTTACGATGGACTTATATCATGGACTTGTTATGTTAAATGTTATTTGTGGAGTTGTTATCCCATTTCATGGAATTTTTACAAGGCTTCATTGATTTGTCATGTGGACTAGATTTAATTTCTTCTATAAATATAAGTAAACATAAACTCATTTTTAGAACAAATATCAAAACCATCATCATCTAATTTTTGACATATTAAATTTTTCTTAGGTTCTATACATCGAGCTAGTCAATAATTTATTTCCTCTTCAATTGTCCTCAGGTGTAACAACAACATACACATGTCCTGCAAACCAAAATTAAGTGTACATAAAGTGTTAGATTTAATTCAAACACAATCATATTATATGACATACATAAATAATCTAATTTAAAGAAACCATAAATTGAATTAAATTACCAGGTTGTATGAGGTTTAAACAGTGATCATAGTCTTCTGATGAAAATGCATGATTTAGCTCTTCATTTATTGTATCATCTTGATCTTGTGTCTCACTAGGTGCTAAGGAATTTTGTTTCCATTATTCAGCATATTCTGTATTCTTGCATGCTTTCCAATCACTTGCAACACAAATTTGACAAAAACATTCAAGCTGCCTAGTCCATATAGTCCAAGTGTTAGAATCATAACTCTTAAATGAATTCCATTTAGCTGAACCACTGATTATATTAAAAGCATGCCTTGAAAGGTATTCTTATCTTCAAGTAACAAGAATAAGTTTCAAATTGTGGATTTCTAACTTGATCCTGCAGACACTCTTAAATTGTGCCATTCCACAATTTCACACACATCTTTAAATTTGACTTTAACTTTAAATTTCAATTGCTCTTTGCAAACGACTCTCTTAACACATGCACCAGCTCCATCATGTTCTCCTTCCCCATGTCCAACCTCAAAAAATCTCCACATATTTTGGATATTTGTTTTTGTATGTCTTGCTAAACCAATAAAATGTTATAGCATTCTTGAATTTCCTTGTGCAATTATCTGACCATATTAAATGTAGTTCAATTTGAATTTCTCTTTCCCATGAATTGTTATAAAAGGTTTTAAAGTAGTACTGAACAAAATTTGATGAGTGTAATTTATTATCACTCAAATAGAAATGGTACTCCCTCAAAATAAATCAATTCTCTTATGTACTATCACATGCATGCCTAAGACAATATGAATGAAAATTGCTACTTGCACTAAATTATAATATTGTGATTGGATCTCTTCTTGTGGTGCAAGCATTTAGTTCTATGCAAAGTGAATGACGGAAAGCATACCACTGACTGTAAATATATTTTGCATATGAAAAACCGCCCATCAAGCCATCGAGGATTTTGAGAGTGTTTCACATATTTGGGTATGACCTTACTCTTAAATTCATTGGAAAATCCATGTACACTAACTTTTTCAGTAATTAAATTGCACCGTCTTCCAACCTTTCCATCCTTTAATGAATAATTAACATTTTTAAATATAAGTAGGAGATATTTTTCCACAGCAAGTCAAATTGTGATATTGCTATCAGGATTCAACTGTGTAGTTTTTGAGTCAAACTCATTGACCCATAATTCATGAGTAGTGGTTCACATGAACCCATCTCTCATGAGAATGAATGGAACACTTAGCACTCATTGGATCTAGGTGATGCTCACAGAGGTGAAGCACCGAGACTTTCCCGGAGGTCACCCATCCCAGTACTACTCTAGCTCGAGTGCACTTAACTACGGAGTTTCCTCCATGGTTAAACCCACTCTACTTGCATCCTCACTTGAAAATGAGGATGCAAGTAGAGTGGGTTTAACCATGGAGGAAACTCCGTAGTTAAGCGCGCTCGAGCTGGAGTAGTACTGGGATGGGTGACCTCCCGGGAAGTCCCGGTGCTTCACCTCTATGAGCATCACCTAGATCCAATGAGTGCTAAGTGTTCCATTCATTCTCATGAGAGATGGGTTCATGTGAACCACTACTCATGAATTATGGGTCAATGAGTTTGACTCAAAAACTACACAGTTGAATCCTGATAGCAATATCACATTTTTAAATATTTTTACATAAACTAATTTTTGTCCAAAATCAATTGAAATATTTTAATGCAAACATTCACCTAAAAATACAAGGTTTCCACATGTATCACATCATACACCAGAAACAAATGCATTCAAACATTGGGTGGTTTATTAAACAAACCTGATATAAACTTCTTTATAGTTTGAGGTGGCATATTTATACCACATTCCTGAACATTACGTTAGTATGCATGGTAGAATGTATACGTCATAATGGTAATGAAACTGAACGTGAGTTTTGGAATAGAAGGAGATATTTTCCTTGTTAATTTTTACATACCAAGGTTTGGATTTTTCAAAAGATATTTGACTAATGATAATATATGATATCATCCAGAAAGTTTTTATAAAAATTAGTTTGAGTCATGTTCAATTTTTTTTTTGTATGTGGATCACAAATTTTTGACCTGACTCTTAATTTTACAACATCTCTATCATTAGGTGATACCCTTGTATTATCCTGCCAAAATTTTTCTATCAAAGTTCTGAATTCACCATTAAGTTTCATGTCGTATCTTAAGAGTCTACCACTAAAACTTCACAATTGGTATTTAAGATTATTTTTGTTGTTAACTCTTCTCATTACAGCTCTTACCAAAGTTTTACGATGGATATTAAGATATCCACTTATGTTATTAATCATTCTTTTATTAGAAGTTGTTTTGTTTACTAAATTAATTGTTATTTCTTGTCGTGTTGTTTTCTTATCTTTAGAATGAATTTTTTTTCTGATTATATCAAAGGCGCTAGCAATGATCGATACAATTTTTCTTAAAGACTTATCCTTCTTTTTTGGTTTGACATAAATGCCTAACCTCTTCATCACTTTTCATATTTTTATCATTTTCATTATTCATAACATTAGTTGACATTGAAACCCACATTTTTATTATAAAAAATTGTCTAAATGGTGTATTTGCATGTGTCCTTTTCTCTCCACAAAACCAAACTACGAAGATTGTCCAACACATTACTTTTAGTTCTAAAGTAGTCATTATTTTTCATTATCAGTCAAAGGGGTTTCTTTCTCAATTTGTGTTTCATTATTTTCATTATTAATTTTAATTGGAATTTCATTTTCAATTTCTATTTTTCTATCTTCAGGATTATTATTACTATCATTTGGAATTTAATTTTCAATTTATATTGCTCTATCTTCAGGAATATGATCAATAACATTCAAAAAGTATCATGCTTGTATTAAATCACCAATTTATATATCAAAAAAATCATGTGGTTGTGAAGACATACTTGTATCCAAAATTGGATTAGAAGATACACCTAGATTTTCTTATTTTGTATTTACTTCCTCAACATATGCATCCGTCATGGTGTCCTCAATGTTCTCCCCTTCTAAAATGATTTTGGAACTTGATGCTCTCACATTAGTCAGTTCTTGAATTCTTTCTCTTCTTTCTCATTGTCATTTTTTCTCCTCCCTATTAGCTACAACCTAACCAGGTGTCAAAACCTTCCTTTGCATCTTTCTATGTTGCTTCTATCCCATATTCAATCAAATTAAAAAACACCCCAATATTTTCCAAATTTTGAATTCAAATGACTTTACTCATGCCAAAATATACAAAAGATGAGAACATGGAATAATTTGACCAATGAGAATTATAATCAAGAAAACATTCGATCTATTGTTACACATCAATCAAGAATGGTTGAATAATCATTGCACTTTATCCTTTCGGTCAGATTTGGAAACTAATGGCTATATTAGAAATGTGTACTCATTATCTAAAAAAAATGTGTATGCATTTTGAAAAATGTACCCATTTCAAATTTGATGGTAATAAAATAAATGTGTGTGTTATTTAAATTTTCAAATTTTGGGTTGGAACCCACTATTAGAATAATTGAGAGGGGGGGGGGGGGGCGCGGTGAATCAGTGGCCTCAACAATATTCCAATAAATCAACCCAAAAAATTAGTACCACAATATTAGGCCTCTAGTTATCTTCAGTCCTACAAGATGAATGCCTTCAAATAATCTAAACAAATAACTACTTCTCAGAGTTCATTGTTAAACCTTATTCTTACTGCTTATTGATTAACAATCTTTCATTTACCGAAATGCAGTAAATAACTTAGTGTATACCAATCAATCTAGATTAGTTATGTGTAATACAAAACACTAAAGTAATGACTCATAAACACATTGACACATGGATTTTTAATGTGGAAACCTTGTTAAGGGAAAAACCACTTGGGACTGGTAACCCAAAAATTTTACTCTTCTGAAGTGAGCTCGGTGAAGAGACAACCTTGTTAAAGGTTACAAACACACTATTAGGTGTGACCTTGTTAGAGGATTTAAATAGAATAGTTTGTCACTTGATATCGGGCATCTATATGCTACCTTTTATGACCAAACCCAATGTAGTTTGTCAAATGGTATCTAGCATCTCATGCTATCTTCGTGACCAAAATTTTTGATACTCCTTGGGATGCATCTCAATATAGAAAGGATTGTTAAGTCCTTCTCAGTTAAGAGACTTTCTAAATCAATGGTTAAACTAAAACAAAAAATGATTTGTTCATACATACAACTATACTTTGCATATTTTCAGATCTATTGTAAGCTCATAATACCTTTCTGATCAATGTATCTTTTCAATACCTTTGGTCCACTTATTTCTTCTCGGTGATGTTGTGCTTCTCTATTGCTCGGTGTCCATAGAAATATTTATCTCTTTCCTCGGCTTGATTGATTAGTACTGTATGAAGTTGTTCTTCACCAGTTTCTCTTCATCATCCTTCTTCTGTATTCACCCCTAATTCACAATGAATTAGATTGTCTCTTTATAGACATGATTTCACCATTTCTTAGTTCTTTAATTTCTTATTCTTGGCGTGATCCGCAATTCTATCCAATCTTTCTTTAAATATTTACTTCAGTTTTATCCCACAGATTTCTCTTTGACAACTGGAATAAAGCAAATTTAAATCTTTTACTTATCTTTGGCTTTAACTTGTTGATAAAAAAAATATTAAAAACCAGTTAAATCTATCTTTAGCTCTTGCCAGCTAAGTCTTTTTTTTTTTTTCTGAAGTCCAGTTCCTTTTGGTGTTTTAACTCTTAGTTAGCTTTGGTCAACACTTCAGTTCTCCTCGGGCATCTCCATCGGGGTTGTCTTTCCGTCGGGCATCACTGTGATGTTCTACTCATTGATAATGGTTGTGATTCTTCTCATTGATAATGCTTGCCGCATTTCTTTCATGGGCACCAGTATGACTTTCTTCTTGGGTTTCTCTATCCATCGGGGTGCATTGCCTGTTGGTGTTTGTAGTCACTTAGTGAATACTGATCTTTTATGCATTACTGATAACATAATCTTTATCTCTCATATTCTATGAAGTCTTTGACACTTTGTATATAACCAATCAGATTATGTCAAGTTGACATCAATGAAAATACAATACATTAACTGATTTAATGTCTTGCATTAACTTTTGGTAGCTTGGTGATCATCAACTTAACATCTTCAAACTTTCAATCAGTTATAGTTCATCAATCTCTCCCTTTGGCATTGATGGAAACACACTACATTATCACACTATATTATTACTAATAAAATATGAAATATAATAGCTGCAGTTGATTACTCTACCAATCTTATTGTTCTATAACCAATACAAATGTCTGGCTCTCGGTAAGCTCATATAGCTTAGATTTGTTTCTTGCAGAGTGCCTCTCTTTAATATTCAATCCCTTCACTGGATAGATGTAGTAGATTCTATCTTTCTCTGACGTTGTCTCTCCCTTTGACTTTTCCTCTCCTTGATCATTTTTTTTCTTTTTCTTTTGACAACAATAAATCATCTCTTCCTCATGATACTTCTCTCCCTTAGGATATCTTCTCTTCCTTTGATGGATATTTCATATGTAATCTCTCCCTTTGGGTATTATGGATATTCTCTCCCTTTGGTTAATGATTATCTCTCCCTTTGAATTATTAGGAACTTCTCTTCATGGATAATGATAATCTCTCCCTTTGACAACAATGCCAAAGTAAACTTTGATTATGCCAAAGTTATATCCTTTCACCTTTTTATAATATACTCTTTGAATTTCCCTATCAATCAGGAATATAGTGAATCTAGTTTTCAGTGTAGATATGTACCTTGCTGTGTCCTTATGTATCTTTGCAATCCATCTTTGTGCTTCCAACAACATGAATGATCTTCTGATTATGAGTAGGCTGATGCAGCCTCCTAGTCAACTTACTGACCAATAGACAAGTGTTTGACCCCTAGTCTCTTTCTTAGGTACTCAAATGTATCTTTAGGAAATGGCTTTGTGAATATATCAACTAAATGTTCCTTTGATTGAACATATTCTAGTATCACTTCTTTCTCTTGCACTTGTTCTCTTAAGTAATGATACTTGATTGCTATATGCTTAGTTTTAGCATGCATGAGTAGATTCTTAGAAATGTTAATTGCATTGGTATTATCACAATAGATAATCATTGGTTCAAGAATCTTCATATTCATACCTTCTAGTAATTATTTGATTCATGCAATATTAGAGCATTTTGCAGCATCAGCCACATATTCTCCTTTTGTAGTAGACTGTGAGATGCATCCTTGTTTCTTACTGATCCATGTCACAAGTCGTTCACCCATGAAGAATGATCCTCTAGTTGTGCTCTTTCGGTCATCTAAGTTTCCAGCCCAATCAACATCTGTATAGACTTGAAGCTCAAATTTTTGTTCTCTTTTATACCATAATCCATAGTCCTCGGTGTTCTTTAGATATCTTAGAATTGTCTTGATGGTAGTCATGTGTGATTCTTTGGGATTAGTAGAGAATCTTGCAACTATTCCAACTGCATGTGCTATGTTTGGTCTTTTATGAACAACATACATTAGTTTTCCAATCATTTATCTATACAAGGTTTGATTTACCTCATTTGATTTGCCTTCTTTTGTCAGCTTACATCTAGCTGCCATAGGTGTTCCAACTGGCTTGGAATCTTCCATCTTGAATATCTTCAACACTTCCTTGATGTATTTGGACTGAGTGATAGATATGCATGCATCTTGTTGAAGAATCTATAGACCAAGAAAGAATTTGATCTCCCCAAACATAGACATTTCAAAATCTTTTCTTATTTCATTAGCAAAGGATTTACATAACATTTCATTACCCCTAAATATGATATCATCAACAAATATTTTAGTAATCAGAATATTACCATCAGTATCTTCTTTCAAATACATATTGCTATTTTCACTTGTTCTTACAAATTCAATGCTTATGAGATAGGACTGAAGTCTTTCTTACCAGGCTCTAGGTGCTTGTTTCAATCCATACAAGGCTTTGTGTAGTCTGCATACCATGTTTCTCTTGTCTGGATAAAAAAACCCTTCTGGTTGTTCAATGTATATCTCTTCTTCCAGTATTCCATTTAAGAATGCAGATTTGACATCCATCTGGCATACCTTGAATCCTTTGAATGAAGCATAAGAAAGTAAGATTCTTACTCCTTCTAGTCTAGCAACGGGTGCAAAGGTTTCACCATAATCAATACCTTCTTCTTGTGCATACCCCTTGTATACTAACCTTGCTTTGTTTCATGTGACTTATCCATTCTCATTCAGCTTGTTTTTGAATATCCATTTGGTTCTGATGACATTCTTGTCACCTGATCTTGGTACTAGTGTCCATATTCTATTCATCTCAATATGTTCTATCTCTTCATTCATAGCACTGACCCATTCTTCATTTTCAAGTGTAGTATTAGTAGGTTTAGGCTCAAAATCACAAAGTAAACATCTAGTGTTTAGTGACTTACTTCTTGTTCTTATTCCATCCTTCTTGTCTCTTATGGTCTAATTCTATGGATGATGTCTTCTGACATACTTGGAAATTTTTGTTTCAGCTCTTTGTCCATCATTCTGATCATCATCTTGACCTTCATTATGATCTTCATCGCTCAGAACATCATTTTGAGGATTTTCCTAATTTTTGGTAATTACAGCCTGATTCTCAAGTGCAATGTGTTGTTTCTCGGGAGTGATACACTATTGCTTGGGTAGAGTGTCAGGTTCTTCAGTGTAAACAAACTTGTTGTAGTCTTCTGGTTCTCTTTTTCTTTCCTCACCATTTTTCTCGGCATATTCATCTATTCTGATATTTGCACTTTCAATGATTTTTTTAGAGGACTTGTTAAGACACTTATAAGCCTTGCTCTTGGTGGAATACCCTAGAAAGACACCTTCATCATGTTTGGAGTCAAGCTTTCCATTTCTATCATCCTTCAAAATATAACATTGACTGCCAAAAATTCTAAAGTAACTTAGATTGGGTGTGTAGCCATACCAAAGTTCATAGGGTGTCTTCTTGGTGTCTTTCCTCAATTGTACTATGTTCAATGTGTAGACAGCCGTATTGAGAACTTCCCTCCAGAAATTTTGAGTGATTCTTTTCTCTATCATCAATTTTATTGCACAATCAACAATGGATCTATTTCTCCTTTCAGCAATCCCATTTTGTTGTGCTGCTCTTGGTGCAAAAACCTGTCTTTTAATTCCATGCTCATTGCAATAGTTGGTGAATTCATCAGAAATAAATTCCCCACCTCTATGTGATCTTAAGCATTTCAATTCCTTACCACTTTGTTTTTCTACCATAGCTTTGTACCAATTAAACATCTTGAATGCTTCTGATTTTTCTTTTAAGAATATTACTGTCATCATTTTAGAATAATCATCTACAAAGAGAATGAAATATCTATCTCCATAGTAACTCTTTGTTCTCATGGCTCCACATAGATTAGTATGGAATAATTCTAGAATAGCATTAGATGTATGGGATTTACTCTTGAAACTAGACTTTTTCATCTTACATTTTTGACAATTCATACACATGATATGATCGGACTTTCACATGCTCGGTAAGCCTCTTACTTTCCTTTTATTGCTTATCTTTATCATGTTGTCAAAATTCACATGACACAATCTCTTATGCCACAACCATATGTCTTCATTTCTATCTATTAAACAAATGGTGTCTATATCATCAAGATAGAATAGGTTACCTTTTGTTTGTTCACCAGTTCCGATCAACCTTCCTAATTCATTAAAGATATTTTCATTTTTATTCTCAAATGCTACTCGGTGACCTATATTATTCAGCTTTGAAACACTCAACATATTATAATTAAGTCCTTTTACCTAGTAATAATTTTCACATTTGATGAGGTTATTCAGCATTATAGTTCCTTTACCTTCAACTGGACAAGGTGTGTCATTACCCATTCTTACTGATCCACCATTATAGTACTCAAAAGTTTCAAACTTTTGTTTGTCACCGGTCATGTGGTGAGTGCAGCCACTATCTATAATCCAAACATCATTCTTACTAACCTTAGATATGAGTACAGTCTCTACATACCTTTATTCTTTTTCTGAATCATCCTTCATGGCTACTAATACCATCTCAATGTCTTCATCAAATTTGGTGTCAGTATTTCCATCTCTGTTCTCAGCCATGTAACAAGATTTCTTCCCTTTGTCCTTATATTCTCGGGTATCTCTCTGTCATATTATCGGTTGCTTCGATAATATCTGTTATCACTTCTATCAAACTTCTTTTCATATGATCTATCATTACTTCTCTCATCTTTTCTTCTGTTAGGACATCTAGGCAGAAAAATGTCCAATCTCTTTACAATTAAAACATACAAGTGGTAATTTACCTTTGTATCTACCTTTGCCTCTCTGCAATCTTTTTACCATTAGTGCTTCAACCTCATCAAGATATTTATCATCACTATCATTTCTAATGGTGCGTCTATGAATTGACTTGCTTATTTTCAAACAAGATTTGAATGCAGACTCAATAGATGGTAGGACACTATTATCAAAGTTATTCATCTCAAATGAAATCACTCTACCAACCAAAATATCTAGAATAACATTATTGTTTTCTACTGCGCTCATTTCTTGTATAGCAGATACTATAATAGCATATATAGGCAGTAAGGTTCTTAGGATTTTACTTACCACAATCTCTTCTTCAAGTATGCCTCCAACTCCTCAGATAGCATTGACTACCTCTTTTATTCTATAGCTGTACTAAGTGATATTTTCTCCTTCTCTCATTCTTAGGTCATCAAATTTACCTCTTAGGCTTTCTGCCTTTGCTCTTAGTACATTAGAATCTCCTCCATGTACCAGCTTTAATTCATCCCACATTTTCTTTGCAGAGGTGCAGTTTTAGACATCTTCAAATTTAGCATCGAAGAGAGAGGAAGCAAGTTCTATCATCATGCAATTATGCTCAAGCTTTTCTCTCAATTTCTCAAGTGTGTGAGGTGTTGTAGGTAACACAAATTCAGTATCTAAGTATTGAACAACATCATTTCCAATACCTGATAGGTGGAGTCTTATTCTTCTTTTCCATGATGCAAAGTTGTCCTTGTTCAACTTTGGCACATCTCATTTTCTCATATTGTGATGTTTTGCTTGAGCTGTTAAACACCCTTTCTAAGCACAATGGCTCTGATACCAATTGTTAGAATAACTGAGAGGGGGGGGGAGTGAGTCAGTGGCCTCAATAATATTCCAATAAATCAACTGAAAAACTTAGTACCACAATGTTAAGCCTCTCGTTATCTTCAGTCCTACAAGATGAATGCCTTCAAATAATCTCAACAAATAACTACTACTCAGATTTCACTATTAAACCTTATTCTTACTGTTTACCGATTAGCAGTCTTTCATTTACCGAAATGCAGTAAATAAATTTGTGTATATTGATCAATCCATATTAGCTATGTGTAATGCAAAACACTAAAGTAATGACTCATAAACACATTGACACATGGATTTTTAACATGGAAACCCTGTTAAGGGAAAATCCACTTGGGACCAGTAACCCAAAATTTTCAATCTTCTGAAGTGAGTTCAATGAAGAGCCAACCCTATTAAAGGTTACAAACACGCTGTTAGGTGTGACCTTGTTAGAGGATTTAAATATAGAATAGTTTGTCACTTGATATTGGGCATCTCTATGCTACCTTTTATGACCAAACCCATTGTAGTTTGTCAAATGGTATCTGGCATCTCATGCTATCTTCATGACCAAAATTTTTGATACTCCTTGGGGTGCATCTCAATATAGAAAGGATTGTTAAGTCCTGCTCGGTTAAGAGACTTTCTAAATCAAAGGTTAAACTAAAATAATAAATGATCTGTTCATACATACAACTATACTTTGCAGATTTTCATATCTATTGTAAGCTCATAATACCTTTATGATCAATGTATCTTTTCAATACCTTTTCTCCACTTCTTTCTACTCAGTGATGTTGTGCTTCTCTATTTCTTGATGTCTGCAGAATTATTTAGCTCTTTCCTCAGCTTGATTGATCAGGACTGTATGAAGTTGTTCTTCATCAGTTTCTCTTCAACATCCTTCTTCTCCATTCACCCCTAATTCACAATGAATTAGATTGTCTCTTTATAGACATGATTTTAGAATTTCTCAGTTCTTGACTTTCTTGTTCTTGGCATGATCCGCAATTCTAGCCAATTTTGATTTAAAGATTTACTTCAGTTTTATCCCATAGATCTCTCTTTGACAACTGGAATAAAACAACTTTAAATATTTTTCTTATCTCTGACTTTAACTTGTCGATAAAAAAATATTAACAACCAGTTAAATCTATCTTTAGCTCTTGCCAGCTAAGTCTTTTGTCATTTCTGAACTTCAGTTCCTTTTGGTGTTTTAACTCTTAGTTAGCTTTGGTCAACACTTCATTTCTCCTCGGGCATCTCTATCAGGGTTGTCTGTCCGTCGGGGTCATCTGTCCTTCAGGCATCATTGTGAAGTTCTTCTCGTCGGTAATGCTTCTGATTCTTCTCATCGGTAATGCTTGTCGGGTTTCTTGCTAGGGCACCACTATGAATTTCTTGTTAGGTCTCTCTGTCTGTCGGGGTGCACTACCCGTCGGTGTTTGTAGTCACTTAGTGAATACTGATATTTTAAGCATTGCTGATAGCATAATCTTTCTCTCTGATTCTCTAAAGTCTTTGACACTTTGTATATAACAAATCCGATTATATCAAGTTGACATCAATGACAATACAATACATTAACTTATTTAATGTCTTGCATTAACTTTCAGTAGCTTGGTGATCATCACCTTAACATCTTCAAACATTCAATCAGTTATAGTTCATCACCCACACCTCCACTTTGGTTTTCGGGTTGGGACATGCTTGGTGGGACCAAGCCTATGCTTTGGACCTACAAATTAATGGTTGAAACTTTAAAATCCAAAAATTCTAGCTCATAATAATTTTGAGAATGCCTTCTTGATTGAATTTTTATTTGGACTTCTTAGTGTGCAAAATTCAAAAATGATTTTTTTGTCGATTTAATTAATTTTACTATTATTTATTATTTATTAATCAAACTAGTTCATAAACTTCAAATAGAGAGTTTGTCCAAAATTTTAATAACTTATTTATTTTTACGTTGTTTGGAAAACAAGTTATATGACATAAATCTAAACATAATTTTTTTCAAGATTTTTTTTTTTGAAAAAATGATAAGTTTACATCAAATTTATGGTGGTTGTACACTACAGGTTTCCAAAATAGACTTTACGGTCAATAAAAAATTAATAAAAAAAAAATTCAATAAAAAATAACCAAAAATATGCTCATAAACCTTTGGTGTCTTAGGTATCTTTCCTCAAAAGTATTTACAATAACTCTTTTGTTTACGTCAAAATATGGTGGTTGTACACATGTATGGTATGGTCCTGAAAAAAGGCATTTTGAAAAGGTGGTTTTTATACACACCTAATAAAAAGTAATTTCTAGCATATGGGTATTGAAATAAATTACATTTTGAAAACTAGACTCTGATCACTACATTTCCTATTACTAAATTTTTTTGAGATTCAATCTTTAAGTTTCTAAAAAAATTACATTAATTGAGAGAAAAATTGAAAAACAAGGAAAGCAGTTCCACTTTTTTCCCAAAAGTGGTACTCAACTTCTTGCAGGCACCAAAACATGATTTTATCTTCTTCAATTATTTTTCTTTGTGTAGTTTCACCCATGAGAATATAAGATTTTATCATCATTGTGTTGAAATGTGCAAAATTCGAATCAAGTTTTTGTGATGTGTCTCGAAACTCTCCCTCAAAGTAAGTGTGATCATCTTGGATCCCGTCTACATATCCTACAAAATCAATATTAACACACACATATACATTGGCACTATCAGCGGGTATATTTATATTTTTAAACTATGTATTCCAAGTACAATTTGGTCATGGTTGTCCAAAACTTCTCCTAGAAGTTGTCTGATTATAAGAATTCTAATTCTAATTTTCTGAATTTGAATTCTAGTGGTGAGATTTTGGGGTGGTAGCGGGTTGAGAATAAGTAGAATGTGTATTTGGTGGGTTCAAATTATGTCTTGTGATCTCATTGGTAACTTGGGATGTCTTTTTCATTCCTTTAAGCTTGGTTGAAAGGTTATTATTGAGCCATTTAGGAGGAATTGTTCATTACTCAAAGAATGTAGTTTTATGAGCCTCATTCCTAGGTAAATAATGGTTGGTGGTTAGATAGTGGGAGTTGGAGGAATAGGATTCATCACAGGCCTTTGATTTATCAATATGTATGGTTCAATATTTGAATGGTGTTTTTCATCTCTGGAGATATGAATGAAGGCAATCCCACACAATTTCCACCAACTTGAGGATCCATCTTTTGAGTGAAGATGATGGCCTTGTTACACACATCATCCTATCCCAACATATACACGACTGGTATATGGATCCTTGATAATCTGACACAACCTTGTGAAAATGGTGGTCAAACATGGAAAGGGGTTCATTGGGTTCTTTTCTAAATGAGACAAATTAATGATATAGGCTAGCTAGGTCCACATAAAATTTAAAATTGGATAAAAACTATGGTCTCAAATACTTTCAATGATGTGATATACCCATGAGGGAAATTGAGGTACCAATTTTTTGTGAACTCTACTAGAGTATAAGGGAATAGTTGATACACAATGTCCTCATGTGCTATGTCTTTCTAATTGCATAGCTCCTTAAAATCTCATATGTGCTCTTCAACAGTTTTAGATTCACTGTAAATGAACTTAGGACACAATTTCTTGAGATTTTTATGCATCTCGTAAAGTGGTGCAACCAGGTTTAAATTTGTGAGCTTTGGGCATTAGCAAAGTAACCATTACAAGAGGTCAAGATAAATTCTATCCCACATGCTGAGAAACAATGATAAGAGGTATAAAACTAAGAAATGATAATGACTCTTCTATCTCAAAGAGGGAAGTCGCTCCTCTATTCTTTCCTTTATCTTTTTGGATATTTTGATGGTGAGGGAACTATATACACTCAAGGAAGGATCTGAGGACTCTTCTATACCTCTTGGATGAAAAAGAGATGATATTTTCCATCTTCTCACTTTAATGTTTCTCCTTCAATCAAATTTCTATTACCTAAAAATTGAACATGATACAATGATAAGGACAACAACGATGAAGTCCCTCTCTTTAAAAAGTAAACTTAATTACTCCCAATTTTTTGAGAGGCTAGGTCACAACCACATTATTTAGGTCAATAAAGCTTATGTGAAACTTGAAAAGGTGAACCTTTCCTGGTTTGAAAATACCATTGTTGGATTTGTCAATCTTAGGTTTCTACTCATTTTAGTATGATATTTTGTGTTTCTTAGAGTTAGAATACCTGCAAGTGAGATCTACAAAACAAAAATTGATTCCAAACTAAACTACTCACTAATATAATAGTAAATTCTATAGAAAATGTAAAAGATATTAAGGTTTTAAGAGATTAAAAGAAAATTAAATAATTACTACAAACATTGAGCATTCAAATACTAATTTTGTTGCATTTGGAAGATTAAATTGAATCATATGAATCTGCGGTCTAAAGGTTCTCACTGGAGCATTACATCTATTGTTTCTAGCAATGTAGCATTCCCTACTACAACCCACCAATGTTAGGATTATTTTGGGCTTGATTTATCTTCCTCATTTTCTCCATTTTTTATTTTCTTGGCTGCTCTCACAACCTCTTGGCATTTTTCTTTCTTCTTGGGAATTCACATAGCCTCTTGATATTGGTATCTTTTGTGTATTCTTCATCAACTCACTATTATTGCCATCATTGAATCTCTATCTCTCAGAAGCACTCATTATTTCCTTATTTATAGTGAGCTTTAACTTCTTAACATTAAAGGGGAATTATTTCCACCTTTCATGAACTTTCTTTGAATATCTTTTACATAGAATATCATTAGTGTTACTTATTTTATCATTTATTTATAATTTTTTTGTCAGATATATATATATATATATA